>UCOJ01000839.1:0-60186 GCA_900474305.1 Cecidostiba fungosa | reverse complement strand
CAAACATTGAAGATATTGCACCTACAATAGCTTCACCGGAAAATGATAATGAATTGATGCACACTTTATTAACACCTCCAAGACCTGATGAAACTAGCTGTAAACCACAATTTGAACTGAAAGGAGAAAACGTTAAGAAACTGAAAACGGATTTGAGTTTATTCATTGATAAAGTTCGTAGAGTGAATGCAAAATCAGCATCAGAAACTGATTCTGAAACAGATACTCCAGAATTACGAGCTACACGTAAGAATCCTTTTCTAAAACAACGTCATGATGATTCTTATGGATATTTACGAAATGATGGACGTAGGATTAATGATCAACGACGAGTGATCAGTTTACTTGAACAAGACGTACTAGAAGGAGAAAATAAGGTATCATTGAATCAAACAACTCAAAATTCAACTAGTACTAGTAGAAATGCTTTGAAAAATACTAAATCACATGATTTATCAACAAGTGAATTTCCAAGTATCAACTTAAGTCTAGAATCACAAGATGATTTCATTGAGGCTAATAAAACGAAAAATACAGTCAATTCTCCCTCAGTATCAAAAAATAAATCTTATAGCTTTAAACGACCTGATAAAGAAACTTTAAAAACTCAAGAAAAAAAAGATGAAAAAGAATCAAGAAGTTCATCAATTTCTGATGATGAGATCCATGATGTTACTGTAAATGAAAGTGACATGTCAATGTATTCAAGGTATAAAAAACATAACAAACACGAAAATAGCATAGCAAAATATAGGGAAGAATTAAACTTTAAGAAATCGAAAGAAAATATTTGCAATCAAGACAATATGAAATTGAATAAAAAAGCAAATTTAAAAAAGAGTACAAAGATATTCGAAAATCAAAATCAGTCACCCACTATCACAAAACCAAATGCTGAAATTGAACCAAATGAGATTGAAGACATAACATTAGTTTCTGATTCTGATGAAGAAGAGCAGAATAGGACTTTAGATAAAAAAGGACCTCTTAACCAAAAAAATCTTACATCCAAATCAATTGAAAAGGGCAATGAATCTAAGTTGGCATCAGATGCTACAATGGCTAACATTGAAGATGACACAACATTTCCACTTAATTTAGTTGATGATAATCTAGAGCGATTTACTGTTTCTAAAGTTGTTAGCTCTACGGTAGCAAAAGAAAAAAAATCGAAACATAATCTAATTGACTTATCCGTCGATTCAGACGAGGAAAATATAAACAATGATAGTACGTTTCCATATTGTTTAGTTGTTGAATCAAATAACTCATTAGAAAGTAAGAAATTGAATGAAAAGAAGTTTAATAAAAAAAGTAAGAAAATCGAATCGTTAGAAACGTCAGAATGGAAAAGTAAAAACATTGACGACGAAATAAGTAAGATACTACAGAACAGCCCAGATTGTAATAATCAATGTAAAAGTTTGTTTGATAACTCAAAGAAGCAAAAGAATCAAGAACAATCACAAGAGCTTAGAGAAGCAACCTCTAGTAAAAATCGTGATAGTCAGTGTGAAGTGATAAATTTAAGTCCAATTTCTATCATTTCTAGTCCTGAATTATGTGAATTGGATAGAGAGGAATCACGCGAAACTAATACCGACAGTCTAAGCAAATCGAAAAATAAAAATATGAATAAATCAAATACACCAAGCAAAAAAGAGCTGGATCGATTTGATACAATAGATGACGAATATTTTAACGATATAGACTTTGAAGATGAGTGGATCACGAAGCCTTCATTGGAAATGAATGTTGCAAGTGAATCGCCTAAGTCAAGCGGCAACATTTCTAAAAAAACTCTAACTTCCTTAGAAAAAAGCGTTTCACCTAGATCAAGTTTAAAATCACCAAATAATTCTACAGATAAAACTTTGCAAATGTCATCGCTAATTTCTTCACCTATTTTAAGTCAAAATAGGCGAAAGTCACGAACAGCAGCTAGAGAAACAACTAATGTCAAAGTTAGTGAAAGAAGAAAAAGCCAATCACCTGAACAATCGTCAAAGCAGACTCTAAAGCTACAAACCAAATCAGCTTCAGCTACTAATTTTTCTGAACAAACTACGAGTAACAGCAAGAGGTGTAATCTTCAGAGATCATCCTCATTTGTTACTCCAGAACGAAACAAAAATTCATCACAAAAAGTTGGAAAATATGCTAAAGACATGACGCCGCCCATTGATTACAGCAAATTGGGCACGCCAGAATTACATGTCAGTAATTTTTTTCTTATATCATCGGTAAATGTACCTTACAAATTAGAACATAAAATAATTCTTGTTTTTTCATTTTTAGAAAGAATTAAAGAAATATGGCTTGAAACCTCAAACTCGAAATAGAGCTACACTTTTGTTAACGCATATTTATAAAGAAACTCATCCAGTATCTGTAGCTCAAAAAAGAACTTCGAGCGATAATTCATCAGATTCAGATGATGCACCACCACCTAAGAGACAGAATTTGAAGAAAACGTGTAAAAAAAGTATTTCAAAAGAGAAACTTGATTCTGATGTAGCACAATCTTCGCAAAATTGGTAAATAATAAATTGATTGTATTGTAATTCGAACATATAAGTTCATTCAATAATATTATGTTTTTTTTATAGCCCCATCATAGCTGAAGAAATGGACTACGATGAAGCTGATGCAGCTAATTCCTTAGATAATCCTGTAAGTATGAAAGATGTTTTCACTAGACTGCTCAGAACTAATAAGGAATTGTACACTAAAGTTTTAACGTACGAGCCTTTACCATTGGAATCGTTGCATTTAATGCTGAAACAAAACGGACTAAAATGTAAACTAAACAACCTCATGGACTTTCTTGATGAACAGGTTTTTATGCTTTATTAACTAATCATATTTGATAAAAATATCATAGAAATTAACAAAAAATAAAAATTTTTAGTGCATAACATTCCAAGTTCAAAATAGTAAAGGGAATCGTACGAAAAAAAAGGAAAGAAGCAAATAATCGCCGACGTTACTTTACTGCCTTATAGATTCTATTTTCTTATTAACTTTTCTACAAGCAATAATATAAAAATATGTTTGTAAATATCTAAAATTCATAATGTAGATTATATTTTTTATGCAAACTGTAGTATTTAAGATTACTGCGCAAAAAATTAAATAATTCTAAGAAAAACAACTTTTTAAGATATAAAAGATTTATTCATTGTTTATAAACCGTAATAAAAGATAATTTAAAATGAAACAAATGGAAGATATAGTTAAATCTATTTTTATCACAAATACCACTCATAACTGTTGTGCATTTTGATTTCAGCAGTCATTACAAATATCCTTAAGAAATTCAGTCAAATTATAAGTATTAAGACTTTCTTAGTAAAACTTTGTTACAGTTAATTTGTTTGAAAGCAATTTATCACCACCATAGCCACATTTTGATACAATCTTATTTCCTTTGTCATTATAAATGTACAGGTTTTGTGGCATTATTGACGACATCGATTTAAGAACTACGAGGAATCAATTTATTTTCGTTGGGTTGCAAAAACTCTTCAACAATGGCAGCAACCATTTCGCTTAAAATACCTTGAAGTTCCTTCAAATCTCTGCAATGTATTCAAAGTCGATTAGTTATTTTGTTACGTAATTTAAACTAATATATACAAGAAATACGTACTTTTGATCGGGTGAAGCGCAGAGTTCATTGTAATATTTAACTTTTGGTTCAGTTCCACTAGTTCTAAGGGTACAGACTAATCCATTTTTAAAAGTAAACGTTATCATCTGGCTTGATTTAGATACTGGTAAAACTGCTTTATTTCCAGGCTTAGTATTATCGTACCCTGTAGTTAAGTCTCTGACACTTGTAATAGTATATCTTCCTCCGAGAATACAGGTTGGATACTGCAATAAAAAATTGATTCGTTATGACATGCATTTTATAGTTACGACTGTTAATAATGATGATCTACACTCTGTTTTGTTATGTTATTTTTTAAATTCGAAAAACGTTGTAAATAGTTAAAACTAGAATTGTCTTCGATGAGCGGCCAAAATACTCCGTGACCTCTGATTATAAACAAAAGATGATCATAAAAATTAATGACGTATGCTTACGCCAGCGACACTGATCGATACACAGTGAGTAAAATTTTTTTGTCGCGTGATGATATGATTGTAAATGGAAATCAGATATCAACAAGTGGCGCGTTCTCTAATCAGTCAATCTATCAAGTATTTATCTCGATTTCCGCGCTGAACTAAATTTATTATTGTGTTTCAGAACACGGAAGAATATATCGGTTGCGGGTCAAGGATTTTTCGATTAATTGGATTTTCATAAGAGTGCAACCGATTCTCTTAGCAGCTTATTAGTATGAACAAAATAATATAGTTGAAGTACCAGATGAAATCGAGACATAATTCGAATAACGATAAAACGCCGATATCACCGAAACTACAATTCGGCGGCTCCGAACGTAAATATTATCTATGAGCGAGCGTTTTGTAAATAATCATGCAGATCATGCTAATATAGGTTTGAAAAAATGTCACAAGAAACGCAATAAATCGACGGCATTTTACGCGCTAGTTCTTTAGCGGTTGCAGCAGGCTGCAAAAAGCGAGTAGCGCAAGTTCCGGTAAACCAACGACGTTATTCAGCGAGTCTTTGTCAACAATTTGAAAAATATTTTCTCTCTTTTAGTATTCGATTCAATACAAACTCGCTCGGAGAGTCTCACCGGGTCAGGCCGTGTCCGCTATAATTAAATCCACGACTCCATTGTATCGGGTGTGACGCATATAAATTATTTCGAGTCTTCTCTCGATCTTTTTTCCACATAGGTACGTTATAATATTAAGAATCGACACGCGCTCGCACTTTTTGCCTCCGGACTTTTTCTCAACCTTATAGATCACAGCACGTGTGCACGCACATACAAAAAAGATCACGGAACACTCCTCCCACAAAGCGCTTTGCATAAATGTATATACACACACACACACATAAGTAAATCCAGACAGCCTTGCACGCACACAGAACGAGAAATAGGTAAGTGTGTAGGAGCAAAAAGAGTGTCTACATCGCCTTGAGCTCGGTCTCGTCGAAGAAAGGCGCGAGATGGTAGAGCGACTGGACCGCGGGAATAGCGAGGACACCGAGCAACAGCGACGGCACCAATGTCAGCGAAGCCAGAGCCACGTCCTGCAGTTTTTCCATCCAAAAACCTCTCGTCGTCGTCGTCGTCGTCGGCTTCGTCGTCGACATTCTTCGTCGGCATGCACTTACTCAGCGAAAAAGCGAAAGAATGCGAGTCGCGCTCGTCGATTTATAAGTCGCGTCGCGAAAAAACCGATGCACCGGAAAAGCCTCTCTTATCCGCGGCTACACAGCCGCACTGCATTATCGGATGTATATACCGAGTGCGTTATAATCTCTACTCTTTCTCGTATTTGCATGTGTACGTAAAAGAAAGAGAGATAAAAAAAGGCGTTGAGAAGAAATATGCCAAGAACTCAGTGGACGATAGTGCGCGGTGATTTATCGCGATCAGGAATATTGACACACTATGTATAATATACAACACACGCTTGAAACTCGCGCGGCGACTCCTCGAGCAGCACTGCAATTTTCCGGCGCGCGCTTCCTATACATGTAGTATAGGTACACTCAGCTTGTGCAGCCGGCGGGACAGCCGTCGTCGACCTTGATGCGCTGCGATATCATGTGCTGTGACTATTATACCACGATTTTCACGAGCCACCGGCGTGTGTTTAGCATAATTCGCGGAGTTACGCGCTAGTCTTTCTCTCTCTCCCTTCCTTTGTACGTCTGGAAACACAGATCGTGACAGTTGCTTTTTCCAACCGAACAATGGGTCTTGTGTATGTTTGGAGTTTCGACGCCGCTATTATTCGCTGATTTTGGAATTTCTCGGAATTGCAGGCTGCATTTCGGCTGTTATCTAACGCGTGATGTCTCTGCTGCGTCGCAACGGAGATGTTTTTTTAATGTAGCTCTGTGGATTTTCTACTCGCTCCTTTTATGGTATATATCGCGCGGTTTAATTGTTGCGATTTTTTGCGAATCCACGCTTCATTTGATTTGGAGCAGATTTCCGCGATAAGGACGTGGGTTGCGAGATTTTCAAACAGATAAACTCGAATTTTTATAGTTTCTGAGAAATACTGGAACGAGATAATGAGTGGCTTATCAAACTATTATATATAGTATAATGTATAATTGTGGGCTTTGACTGGCGGTTGAAAACGAGCTCTTATTGGTAGGAAATATTTGTGATTTTTCACATACCGTGTAAATAATTACGCGATGAGACTTCAAAAAATTAATGTCAAGATACTGCGTTTGATAAGTTATAAATAAGTTTACAATCGTTCGTTGTGAGACATAAAAAAATCGGTCAGGCTTAGTCCTGCACTAATGAATCATTGTTACTTTTTCATAACAACGAATTGTTTGCTTCAAAGATTAAAGCGCCTAAATATTTTATCGCTGCTATTTATCAAGCTATTTCTTGCGCTTAATACGTGTAGCGACACTTCAATAACGCTGTCCGCAAAAAATGTTGCATAACAGAATCGAGACGTGAAAGAAGCGATAATGCTGTAGAAAAACTAATAATCGTTTCGATGCCAAGTATAATACTGCGAACGACACTTATACGCCTGAATTACGAACCCAAAGCTGGTCAAGTTTTCGTAACAATATGTGATAAATGATTCATTACGGAATTGCTTATCACGTTAAGTGACGCTGTGACCAAAACACGGATTATTACCATATACGTGTACGAAACACACGAAGCATTTCAATTTATAATGAATTTATTTTTGAACTCACGTTATTTTCTTTTCCTTCGAAATTTCTGAGACGGTTAAAGATCGAGTTAATGACTTCTTTTTCGTGACAAATCCAGTAGGAGTTATCACTTATGTGATGACCGTATCTGCAAAGAGGATTAATTGTTATATAAATAATTATTATGTGTGATTATGCGATAACTTTTCCAACAATTGATGGTGGCAAATAGATCTTACTCGCAGTATATCTCGTCAAGGTTGTCGATCATCGTAAGACCAATGGTTTGTAGATACGCTGCCATTTCTGCGACGCAAGCGGCTGCGCTCACACCATCCTTATCTAATACGTGTGAGCCGCACATAAATCCTATAGCTTCTTCGTACGCAAATAAAACCGTTTTTCCGGATTTTATTAACTCTGATGCCCTGTTGCCCATCCATTTGAAGCCAGTCAAAGTTTCCTGTCAATTAGAGAAATATTTTAATTCAAGATACACTGTGCACCATTTAAGTGCTGAATTATTTAAAATTAGTTTACCTCAAACTTAAAACCTTCTTTCTTTGCCATTGACGCAAGTATTTTACTTGATACTGTCGAGGCAAGCATGTAAGCATCTGCTACATTTGCATCAGGTTTTCTCACCCTCAATGCATGCAACATCCACCAACCTAGCAAGGCGCCCAATTCGTTGCCAGAAAATATGTGCCAGTCTCCGCTAAAGTTGAGTTATTACGTTAAATATATTGTAAAAGAAAATACGATTTATTAATTCGTAAAATTATTTTCTGCTTACTTTTGTTTTTTTACTGCACACGCAAGTCTATCAGCGTCTGGATCATTGGCGAGAATAATCGTAGAATCATTCTTGTCCGCCGTTTTAATACTCAATTCCAGTGCACTTGGCTCTTCGGGATTGGGGAATTTCACTGTTGAGAATTCGGGATCAGGATCCTTTTGTTCTTCGACGACGATAAATGGCTGTAGAGCAAAAAACATACATTAACTAAGAGAACTCTTAATAGAAGCAATTAATAAAAGAAAATTACTTTGAAATTGGCAACTTTGAATGCTTCAACTGCGTAATTGTAACCAACACCGTGTACAGGTGTATATACAAATTTCAATGGAGTATTTTTGTTGATTTCAGGATACAGAACGTTGTTCTTAATATCGCTAAAGTATGTATTCATGACTTCTTCTAATGGATCTTTAAATAGAGGATTATTATAAACAATAGATGTATCCCACGACGATTGTAGGGGTTCAAGACTTTCCAAGATACTATTTTGAATTTCTTTATCATGAGGTGAAATAATTTGAGATCCATTATCCCAATATACTTTGTAGCCATTATCTTCTTTGGGATTGTGAGATGCAGTAACCATGACACCAGCAGCACACTTGTACTTGAGCACTCCATATGGAATGAATGGTGTAGGACAAAGTTTAGAGTACATGTAGACTTTAATGTTATTGTTCAAGAAGATTGCTGCAGTCAACTCAGCGAATCTAAAATAAAAGTAATTTGACAAAATTCAAATTTTTGTAAGTCCTAAAAGTCATTTGAAAATGAAAAAAACATTAATTTACCTCTTACTGTTATATCGACCATCATATCCTAGGATAATACCTTTTTCTTTGACATCGGGCATAATTTTCATTAAATATTTTGCTAATCCTTGACCAGTTTGGATAATCACTAAATCATTCATTTGGTTATATCCTGGTCCCATTCTGCCTCTAAGACCAGCGGTTCCAAATTCCAGTCTTTTGAGAAATAAATTTGAGAGTGTTTTGACATCTCCTTGTTCAATTAAAGCTTGAATTTCTTTTTCTGCCTTTTCATCCTGAAATAAACATGTTTGAGTAAAAACACCACTTAATACTGAATAGTCACAGCACAATTTAAGCAAATATTACTCACATTATTCCAAGCTAAGTATTCTCTAATCCTAACATCTAAAGTTGAATCACCCGTGTTCACAAAATTAGGTGCCATGATTTTCACTTCTCACAAGTATAGCTTTGTCAAGAGTCACAGCTCAACTGTGATATCAGGCCAGCGATGTTTGTTCCAGAGCAGTCGAATATGCTGAAATGTGATAAATGTAAAAATAATCAATGATTACACACTCTCTTATAGCAAAACAGGGTTACGAAAACTAAGTATGTGTTAAGACATATTTCGTATACATAGGCAATTTTACATATGGGTTTGTAAGTTTGTCACACAATAATATAGCATCAGTATGATCGTGAATGTCTCACAAACGTCACTGTAGATAGAAAACAAGTAATCTATTGTATTAGGTACACCCTTTTGCTTCTTATCTTCCTATGCTCAATTTGCTATACAAATGATAAGCAGCATGAAACATCTAAGGCCCCCACATGGATAAGAAATACATCTTTCCAGAAGCTTATTTAAATTTCGTAAAGCAGTGAATGATCGATTGTTTTTACTATCTTTACTAAGTGTAAACAACCACCGAGATTTTGAGAGGTAAAATTATATAGAAATTACTTTGAACTTCCCTTATTTATTAAATAATGAACCAAGTTTTATCCCTTTACTGAAATATTAAAATAATTTACTAAATTATAAATATTGTATAGAAATGACGTACCTAGTAATTGATTAAATTTCTAGAGAAGCCGAAGCCGAATACATGTCAGCTTGGCATCAATCTCAAAACAATGGCGACCTAACCTTTAAGACACTGACAAATCTTCTTTATCGATCATACAACTGCGCATCTGTAGATCAGAGATTGATGCACCGGTATACCGCGCCGGTACGTAATCTTGTTTATCGACGATTGTTTGAAAATTTTAAATAATAATTTGTATTTTTCATACAGCAAATACCAAAATCAATGTGTTGTGATCGGCAAATTAAAAAACAAAATTTGAACGCGGTATACTTAGTTATTAGATATATGTGTGCATAGATCTCGATTGACAATGAATCAGGAGCGAATTAAGACGAATGAGAACTCATTTTGACATCTTTATTTAATAATGATATGAATCGACCAAAAATGGAATATAAAACAAAATGCAAGCATATAAGTATAGTATTGAAGATCTTAAAAGTTTAATCAAACTCGTTCTCCTAACACATCATGATTTGGACATCAAGCAAGTTTCCAGAAAGACGTGCCTTCATAAATACGATATTTGCTTGAAAAATTCACGTCCCGAGAGAGGCGAGTGAGTAATCTGGCGAGGCGAAAGAAACAGCGTAAAATCGATCAGCTGTCGCAAAGTTTACTCTGCGGCTATTCGTCGCGAGCGCGTGGGCCGACCTAACCTAACCCCCCGCATACGCAATATCGCGCACGAAAGCTCTCATGAAGCTCTCTCGCGCGAGAAATAACTGCGACAGAGAGGGGGTGCAAGAGCTGCTGGATATATATATCGTCTGCTGCCTCATCAGCTGCTTGCTTGCAAGCTGTCAACGACAGAAGAAAATTCATCCCTCTAATACTCTTGCCCCGAATAAGGCGCGCGCGCGCACGTTCGTGCAGTTATATATAGGTATAACCTACCGCAAGGCGAGAAAAGCCCGTTTCGTGCATTTTCGATAGGTTGAATCGATAAAGCCCGGAAAATCCGCGGATCGCGCGCGCATATATATGGGATGAAGAGGAAAACGCCGAGTAAGAGCAAGTCGGACGGAGCGAGCGGATAACGCGCAGGTTCCGACGAAGGATAGTTGCGCGCCGCCGCTTGTTGTTTTTTTTGTCTCTTTTGTTGTTGCTACTGCACAACGCGCGGGGGTGTGCGGACATACAGTAGCGCACGCAACTCGCTCGTTCATCAGTGCGCGTCGCAGCGTCGACGGAGAGACACTACACCATCACACTGCACGACGATACGTATAACAATAACAAGCTGCAGCAGCGAGAAAAAGGCCATGGACTTTGCCGAAGCTGCTGAAATTCGAGCAGCGAGCGCCTTATTTTGGACTACTGTAGCCGTCAGCTACTACTGCGCTACTGTCTTATCGTAGTGTCCGCGTGGCCACTGCGCTCGATAATGATTCACCGCCTGCTTATCTGATCTGAGAGATACCGAGTCACCGAGTTTTTCGTTGCTGCGCTGTGCCAGTCGACGACGTGAGTGCAATTAAGTACGGCTTTTCTAGTCTAATTTTTTCGAGGTTATCGGAGTCGCATGCGTATTGCCGAGCTGCGACTTTCACGAGACTGTTCGCACTATATGTATGTTTAGTTTAACACGCTTTTCGACTTTGCGGACAGCATAGTAGAGAAAGAGCTGTGCGGAGCTGCTGGAGCTTACGCTCCACTGAAGCAGACAGAGAGGGAGAGTTTTACCCCGCACGTTTCATTGATTACGCCACGGACTCGTGACGGACTGCAACGTGGAACGTGTTTTTCTTTTTCCAAGCTGACATAGAATATTCTATCGTTTCAATTTTCTCAGGACAGGATGGTATATAGACGCATTTATTATTTTTCCCCGGGAATTTTTTGATCAGCTCTTGGTTTGGAAATATTTAATAGCTTATGTGAAAAAGTGATTATCTGCAGGACAGTTTTATCAAATTTTGTTCAGATTAGGTATACTGAAATTATATGATGCTCAAACACAGAGAAATATACATTATTCAACACATATATTATAATTTTTAAATTTTCAGTTTCAAGTTTTACATTTTTTTCTTCATTAGTTTTCAGCTCTTCCTCTGGATTCTAGACAGCCTCAAAGAAAACTTTTTGTTTGAAGCTCTAACTTCTTATCCTGGGAAGAGTTGAAAACTTTGTATACCTCTTTGCGCTGTATCGCACAATTTTAAATTTATAAGTTTTCAAACTTGCTTTACCACACTCCTTCTCAGTGCCTACTACTTCTTTTTATAACATCTGCTTTACTTTAGCCAACACTATTACGTATTTGTCCCAATAACATTGCACCTCTTATCTACTACTCTGGAATGACCTCAGTCTATAATTGATAATAGCTTATAATTGATTGTTACCCCTTGAAACAGGAAGTTATAATGGATGTTGGTCTGGTAAAAATTGCTGAAGATAAGGATTTTGAGAAGTTGAAGAAACTGTATGACGACAACAATGACTGGAGATTGGACTACAATAAGCCGGACTTGTCAGTTTGGACCAAAACCGTCCCAGGAATCAGTTTCAGAATGGTCAAGGTAGATATACGCAAATTAGCTTGTCTAGTCGTTAAGTCATTGGATGCATTCATTTATTTATCATTACAGATTAGAACAAGATTCCCAGATGTTTTGCCTGAAACACTATATGACGTTCTGCATGATCCTGAGTACAGAAAAGTGTGGGATACCCACATGATTGATTCAAAGGACATAGGCTTTTTTAATCCCAATAACGATATTGGCTATTACTCAAGTGAGTAAAATATTTTATTTGTAAATTGGCTGCTCAAATAAAGTGACTTATATGGAATTAATTTTGCAGTGGCTTGTCCTTCACCTTTGAAAAATCGAGATTTTGTATTACAAAGATCATGGCTTGATATTGGAGCAGAGCAATTGATTATCAACCATTCAGTATACCACAAAGACTATCCTCCAAAGAAGAGCTTTGTAAGAGCTACTTCTTATCTCACAGGTAAATATGATTGTTAAAGTCAAAAACAATGTGCTAAGTATTTTCTACAGACATTGCAATTTTATAGGATACGTTGTACGGCCATCAAGAAATGGAGAAGGTTCTGAACTTGGCTATGTATCGCACACAGATCCACATGGAAAGTTGCCTGTTTGGCTAGTGAATAAGGTCACACAAATATTTGCTCCAAAGGTAATATTACACTTGTATTCAAATATTTTAAAACACCTACAAAAATGAATAATCTGTCAAATTATACTTGCAGATGGTGAAAAAACTGCACAAAGCTTCAGTTGGTTATCCCAGCTGGAAACTACTCAATAACCCAAATCATAAACCATGGCACTTTCCGGAGCAAATAGTGTCGCCGAGAATTCGTTTAGAAGATGTAAGTACTACATAATTAAGTTAACTTTTTGCACCACTAGATTAGAAGTTATTTAAAAGCAAAATATTATATTTTTAAGTTGAAATTAATTTACTTTTAAACGCATAAATTAAGTAATAGCAATAATAATAATCAGCATAATATTTTTTTACATTCAATAATATCGTTATTTTGGTTTTTTAAGACTTTTCTGACTGATTGCTTTCGTATAAAAACAAACATTTTTTTATAGGCGCACGTAAAATAGTTTAGCTTTAAGATAAACATCTAAATATTCTGAACATTTTATGTTATTATTTAGTGCGTGAAATCAGCAGAGGAAAAGAATCTTAAAAACAATTATGTTGACGAGTCTAATTTAAAGGAGGCGCGAAGTAAAGATATTGAAATCATGGACAGCGATTAATCTTCCATTCAAACAAGATGACTGTTAAAAATTAGATAGACATTAATTTTCAAATAATACAGCTTGTAAAGTTCAGTATTGTAGTACATACCGAGTGAAGCATGATGTTTGTCTGGAGATTTTATACAATGATGAAGTTCGATTTAGTGATTTTTGAGTATTGATCGACGTCGGCGCAAATGTTAAAGTTATAATCTGTGTCCGACAATGGATGATGAGATATACGCTGGAAGTTATTTTATCAGAAAGCTCGTACTGTTATGCGCAGTGTATAGTCTTTCGAGAAACAACTGACAATTTTCGTAGTCACGAAAAATACCAAAGCTAAATAAAATAAATATAACGCGCAATATTCAGGGTATAAATCGTATATAAGTATTTGCATAAAGCGTAAGTGAAAATCGTTCTTTTTGTCAATCTCGATTTCTACAACGTTACGACGAATTTTCAAAAAAGAAAAAACCATTTTCTCGAATACCGTATACCGTTTATATTGTGCGTTTATCTATAGTCTTGTTGCTCATTGTACCAACGATAATGTTGGAAAAAACGAGTTTTATAGTACATAGTTTCGAAGATACAGTAGGTGGATTTTACACAAAAATCAGGGAGTTCGTGTAAATCTGTTTTAAAGACTAGTCTTGTCGTCTAGTTAGGTGAAGTTTTGAAAAAGTATTACATTGTTGAAATTTAGTTAAATAATATTTTAGCTAGAACGTGAGAGGCTTGTTATGGAGAATACTTTTGCAATGAGCAAAAGGCGGTTTTGAAATCATCACATTTTTATCGGGAATTTTCTCTTTGTCATAAATAATATATTATTCCGATTTTACCTTATACTATGTAATGTATTCCAATTATTAATACTAAGTAAGACATTTGATTAATACTTTAATCAATTCAATATTAAGTAAAATTTTTCTATTTTACATAAGTCTTTCCTCTATTTCTTATCTATACGTTTTTCTAATTCTCGTAACTTTATTATAATTATTCCATGTATCTGCAAGACTGCGATTGGCTATAACGCATTTCAATTTCATATTAATAGCTTGAGCTCTGCTTTCGCAGTGAAGTTATTCCATTACACAGTTTCAATTATTTTCCTTTACTTTTCTTAAATACTTACATCAACACAAATCCGACACTATTTCAAAGATACAACGTCAATTTTTCAGACAAATAACTATAGCTAAGACATTTCATCACATTATGTTTAATTTTTAAAAGACAGCTGTAATTTAATTCTCTAGACACGTACTGTATTATACTAATTGCCCATCTCGCAAACAGACTTTTATAGATTTTTAACGGAGATAACAAAATACTTTGAAATTAAGACTTCATTTGAGAAATTCAAGCCGTGATTTATATCATACAATCAAATTTTTTCCAACAAACGTTTTGGACCAATGCTTATTTGGAAATTCAAAAGATATCAACCAAAGTAAGTATTTACAATTTTTTTTTTATTTTCTATTATCTGACGCCATCCACTAATTGTACAAGAAGTATCGAACAAATTTACAAACGAGAATATCACGGCTTGAGCATCTTAATATTGCATATCAATAAACTCTTTTCATAACTTCTGAGCACCGTCACTCGACAAAAAGAAAAAAAAAAACAAGCAAACAGTTTTAACACTTTTTAAGACAAATTATATTCTATCTTGAAGTTTGGAGGAGAAAAAGTCTTGACTCAAGATACAGAACGACTGAAACAAGCACTAAAACTTTTTCGTTACAATGAACTTCGATATGCTCTTTACGTTACCACCTTAAAAGTACATTGTTTGTTTTTCAATTATGCGCCTGGTTTTTGCAGGCCTGCTGCCACATCGACTGTTATTAACATGTAAGAGAGCGTCGTTACCTTCGTCATGTACTTAAATGGAGACAAAACGGGTTTCGATTATTGACGAGATCGCTTATGGAACGTTGCATTTTGAAACGAGGCTGTGCGCGTGCTACGTATATAAATATTATTCGAATTTTTCAAGTTATGGCAAGATTATTGCGCAAATCCATTGTTATAAGAAGTATGCGAGCTTTTTACTTTACGTCATAAGTATAATTGGGTAAGTTCAGAAAATTTCTTACTCTTTCTGGCAAATTTAATGGGTTATTTTCTTTTTTTTATTTAACACAAGATAATTACAAGTAGTATCGCCTGCTTGCTAAAAATCTTTTAGTTCGGATAAGGTAAACAAAATTATATTATATTTTTTTTTTATATCAAAGCTTGAAAACTCGAATGGCAATGACAACAAAGGCACACTTTTGGAAAACACTTGTTATCTTTTAGTATATAGGTTAAACTTACTTGTTAGGAATTTAATTTACATAGCGAATTCTTATTCTGTATATAAAATATGCGAGTGTTGAACATTTTTTGAGCATACCCAACAATAATTAAAAAAAAAGTCTTTAATCACAAAGTCACTTTATGGGTGATGGTTCATCGAGCGTACGGACAGATTCTGCACCGGTCATAAGGCTAATTTTTTTACATCAGAATAATATCTTTGATATATATGCACAAAACTCCAAACGGCTCAGCGACGAACGAAAAGTGTGAGTTTTTTTTCATATCAGCAATATTACACATCAGAATATGATATATATATATTATACACCTCTATGATAAAAGCACTTTCCAGTTAGACTCTTTCCGTTCGTATCGATGTAACAATAAAAGAAAAAGAAAATAATAAGTATTGTCCAGCGACTGTACAGTGAGACCTTAATTATAGCTGTACTTAACAAACTTTGTAGTTACTACGTCTAGTTTTTCTCTGCGATTATGCCAATGTTATGAACAAATTTTGGAAATATTTTTGTGCTTTGAATATACTGTATTATCCTAAGATTTTGAGCATTGTATCAAACAGTTGAGCATTTTGTGATTATAATAAAATATTATATCGTACCTTCAATGTGTTTTCCTTGTTTTCTTTCTTTCTTTTTCTTTTTTCTTTTTGAGGACACGCGGCACCAAATCGATGGAATGACTTGCACTACGTTTACCAAACCGCATATTTACCAACCCATTTATAGGTTCGCTTTAAAACGTGTCAATCATGTTAGAATCGAAAGTGTGATATTTCTTAGCAGTTTCCAAATATATAAGTGCAAACATTTTTGCCTCGCCATGCACTCTTGCATCAGGTATCTCCATGTAACTTATAGATTTTTTCGAACCAGTCTCATTTGCCATTGCAGCGTCGAAACAGTGATTCGTTAGACTGAGTATTAGTACTCGAGAAATATCCTTCGAGTTACAAGTGTATAGTTGTTTCTAGCACACTTTCTTTTATCGAACCTTTTGCAAATACAAGGTGAGTATACATGTGTTGCAAACAAAAAAAGGTATAATAATATCGACATTGCGTCGATGAAAAGCTCATATTTGAACTGAAGCACTGTTGATCATACAAGATAACGCTCGATCTTTGCATTGCGACAGATAGCGAAAGCATCTAGAAGAATCTTTCGAGAACAGTTCACGTGTATTATTATATATGCTATAAATAAGATGAAGCACCTTATCCTCGCTCATAACGAAAACTACTATAGTAGTGCATTTGAAATTTCCGACGAAAACTACTAGTACATTTTCACTCCTGTCGCAAGTAGCAGATTTCACGTTCACTTTACGTTCAGTCACCGAGTTTTAAAGTTTAAAAAAATAATACACGTCAAGAACTGTGAAATGTACTCTTGAAATGTGTTACTTTTCGTCGCAAGATTGCGTAATGTGTGTTATAGTTATCGCGGTGAGAAATCAAACGTAGGGATGAGCAGCCACGTTTATTATAATTAAAAGTAGAACGAAAACATTTTTATGTGTACTAAAAAGAAAAAACGATTGTCCAGTCCTATTAATAACTCATAATAGAAACTCCATACACCTCAACCCATCCCTATTTCTCCTCACGAGCTTTCCCCTGTCTTGCATCCCCCCACACATACACACACGCACGCATTGCGTTCCGATCACCATCGCAAGCTCTACGCGCAAGCTCTATAGATACTCTTCTATATGAGCGATCGCTTAATCTCAGGGGGTGTAGCCTCGGCAGGACACTCGGGAACGAAGTAGTAGTCGGCTCGACACACGAAACCGAGTCGCTCTCGAATTCCATATGAGTCGTCGCCATGGGCCGTGATCCTTCCCATGGAATAACTTCCTGATACTTGCAGGTCTTGGTGCCACCATCAGTTGGACGGAATAGCTTCCCGCGCGAGCTTCGCCTCGACTTTATTTTCGTTTGCACGATTTTCATTGTATATATACATACAATATACACAGAAGATGAGCTTCGAGAACTACTGTCGGGAGGAGGCCAAGTCGGAGGAGCTGAGAGTTTATCGTCAGGACTACAATAGCGATGAGAAAGAAGAGCCAGTTGGGAGCAAGTTTTGTGATGACAAGTCGGAGGACTACAATGACGACAACGAGGCCAGTGTCTGCACGACCAAGTTTCTCAATGGCAATACGAGGATCGTCATTCTTCCGAAAATTCTCGAGTCCTCTTCGAATCAGGTCAGTCTCCTTTCATTATATACATCCTACTCTGGTATAATATCTGTTTTCGCTATGATTTGCCGCGTTATATATTGGTAAATAAGATTTGCGCGCGACATATATCGTCTGACTAATTGTTCGAATCTTCAAGTAGCAGATCGAATCGCAATGTTTGCGTCACTGATGCATAAAAGGACGCGATTATACCAAGCGTTCACGAGGAAATATGCTAACCGCGTTACCAGAGCTTTTTTTCTGCTTATTTTCTCAGATCTCAACGAAAAATCAGAATCTCGACAATCAATTGGACGACAAGGACGACGGGACGATCGGTAAGAAGAGCAGGAACGCGAAGCTAAAAAACGGCACGATATACTTCTTCGACTGTCTCGTCGCAGCCGTCGTGGTTGGACCCATGGTTGTCGCTCATTGGAGAGGAATTTGGGTCCTCATGGACTTTCACCAAGAAATGTAAGTTATAATATACAGCTTTTCGCCTTGTGTAATCCGTTCTATTAATACAGCCTTATAACACATCGTCGCTCATGATCGAATGGTGATTTATATTCGGCCGCGAGTATAGTCTGCAGCGTTGAACTAATATCAACCAAGTGGCGGGAGAGAGAGAGAGCTTTCTGAATAATTGAAATTCGCGGAACTGTACGCGGCATTGATCGTTAATCGCGTATAGTGGAAAAAACCATATGTATTATACCTTTTTCTTCGAACTTTTTTTTTTATTAATGCGGACACCCAAAATTAGAACAACGCGGAAATCTCGCGGTGGTTTATATTAATATAGACGCGTCGCGAATAAACAATCGATGATCGGTACATATGCGCTTGACAGCTGCTTACGCTTGTTATATATCTGAAGATCGAAGGATTATCGTAAAAAAGTGATTACAATCTGGCGAGCCTTTTTTTGAGATCATTTAATACCTTTTTTTTGCAAGTCTAACACGTGTTATCTCGTTCACACTTTGACATTCTGACATTATAGTAGAATCGCTTAATGGATTTCGAAAATCAAGCAAACGTTACTTTTAGCTAATTAATGAACTGAAAACATGTTTTAAACATCACCGATTGTTGGGTGCAGTTTTTGAAAAGAGAATATAGCATACGATTATCATTACAATTCATTACGATAAAAGACCATAAATAATATAATCATTCTCAAAATAACGTGCCGCACTTGGTTATATCCGATCAAGAATTGATTTTTTTCATCGACTTGGCTCAATTCAAATGCTAATATATTCCCACACCTCGTATACAATCAATAATTTCAGATTCAGCGGCTGGTTATGTTTCGGACTGGGTATGAGTCTCCACTTTCTCTTCGCTGTCCTGAAGCATCCACTGCATCGAGCTTTCGCCCAGAGTGCAAGTAGCAAGAGTCCATGTGCTCGACTCGGCTGTCGACTAGTTCGCACCGTCTACATCTACCTATTCAGCTTGGCCTGTAACTGTCACTGGCGAGGTGTCTGGATCCTACTCAACGACCTTTTTGGTATCCAAGCTGGGTAAATACACTCTGATAGTCATTGTTCACGTGTAACTTTTTTTTTCTTCAGCACGTGTGATGGGTGTGTGTATGTGTGTATGTTTGCACGTGTGGCAAATATGCAAATAATCGGTATTTGAAGGTCGTTGGGTTGTACTGATATTATATATGTACATTTATAGAAGTCGTCGCAGTGAATCGAACGATATCAAACACCGCTATATTTTAATTGTACGGATGTAACACTTAGTGAATCTTTCTATAGAATCAACAATAACGTTCAAATATAAATTATAAACTCGATTTTCAATAAATGCTCACGATAGTAATAAATAAGCTTTTTGGTAATCGAAAAATCGCTTTTCAAAATAACGCGAACATCGATTGCTTTTTCGAGAAATCAGTCGTACACATCGTAACATGCTTTATAAAATCTCTAGCTTCAAATACCTTTTGTAGCTGGCGTCTAACGAAGACGCATCACCTACTTTTCCATGACAAATTCGAACAAACAAGCTATTCTATCGTCTAGCGCAAAGAGAACTTTCTCGTCGGCATTTTTTTCTTTTTCGAAACGCGCTACTACTATACTAGTGCAACGACCTCGCGTCAATAACAAACGCGAGAGTATAATAGCGCATGAGAATCCAGATCGCCGATTTTGCGCCGCGCAATAAAGATAATTTTTCCGTACCGGCGCCGTGAATTCTTCCGTCGGTTATACGATTGAAGAAGCGACTGTTTTATTACAGACTCGTATAAACAACAATGCAGTTGTACATACCCGCGGTGTGTCTCAAGAGATACTTTTATTATCATTAGGCGTATTGCGTTTCTTTATAAAACCATTTCTCAAGACAGAGAGTCGTAAAATATATATGCTTCGTTGTGTAACTTGAATTTTTTGGCGCCGTCGCGGTATTGTAATTATCAGCTTTGAATTCCGAAAATATTGATACAAGTTGATACATCCGCTAAGAAAATTCATACACTCTATGCGGGCTTATCTAATAAGCGAGCTTTCCCCCCGTATAATGAAAGATAAAGAAAAGCTCGCAAAATACAATCACACACACGCACAAGGCCGTGTGCGATATACATCTCAATCATCCCCTTATTCTTTCTTTCCACAGAATCATCGTCTGCTTCAGTTGCGCCATCCTGGGGGATTTGATGGTCCTGAGATGCCTGAGGAATCTACTGGCGCCTCCTTTCCTCGTCACTCTCGACAGCCCGAGATTCGTCTTTCGGTTTCCCACTAGGTACAGGGCGGTCAGTATATTATCTGTCTCTCATTAACGGCTTCTATCTGTGTGTACATGTTTGAGTTATTAAGAACGATGATTTTACTATTTATACAGGGTATAACTATCTTTAACTTTCTCTCGCTGTATATGTTTATTAGCGTATGAATATCGGGCTGGAAACGCGATCAATATTGTTATATGCTCCGTAACATCTATCCTTTTTTGCATCAGACAAGTTTCGCGTTTATTTATGAAAAGCGCGGATTTGCGCTTTTTGCACGGATTGACTCGCTTCGCGCGAGATACTTTTTGTATACATACACTCGAGTGTGCGCAATTTGTTTTAATTAAGCAGATGTCGATAATTCGATTATCGGCTATCCCCGCGTTCTAGCGACGGCTGAAATATTGCGCTTCTTTTATATACAGACTGGCTAATCTCTCGTCAGATTGATGCGAGATGTGTCCAGTCATTATACGGGGTGCGCAGACGGGAAGCGATCGATCAAATTACGTGGCCGTGAAAAGTTTGATAATTAGGTCGAGAAAAGTGACTTTTACTCTCGGCTTACGATCGCTGATGTTTAAACTGCGTCAATATTATAGTGATTAGCTAAATGTGTAGAGTATTGTCCTTTATATGATGACTTTATAGCGAATTGATTGTCGTGGCCCTTGAACGAGGTCAATTCGTTTATAAAACGTCGATATTTTATTTAAAATTCGATGTTCCACAAGACAGCGCTATAAATATCTATTTTCTAACATGTATATGTGTCGGAGAAAGACGAGAAAAGTCATGCATATACAAAAGATGTCGACGATAAGAAACAAATGGCTCGGCGGAGTGTCGCGACGACTGGATTATCGTTGGCGGCGCGAGCTTTTCAGAAAGTTTGATAAGACTAATGCTAAAATGTTGTCGTGCAATGTATAATGTATCTCCCACACACACTTGCCAGATTTGCCTTTTTTTCGCATTAAACTGGTCTTTGTAAACAGGATGATGGTTAGATGATAAAACAAGAGTAATCAACTGCAACGTGTGCATTATATTATTAGCGATGTTAAAAATGTATATTCTTAGGATTGAAATATTCTCGTATTTTCGAAAAATTCCACTTTGTGAGTAAGTCGTCGCTTCTGTCTATACGTACGTGTTTGTTGCTTTTGGTTCACAAAGTTTGTCGATTATTATTCTCCGCAGTGTATACAGAAAAACAGTTAGATCACACACCCCCTTATCTCTGATCAAAGAAACACGCTCTCTCTATATATATATAGCAAATATATGTTTATATACCGGCTCTCGTCAGGAGTCGCGAGTTGTCTTCAGTACACTTTAATGAAAACTAAGTCTAAGCGTCATTATCGCGCCTGAAACATTCCAAACATCAGTCTCGCGTATGTTAATTCTACTTGTTCTATAATACGTATATTATCCGTGTGTGTTCCTTACGTAATTGCCGTCTCGAACCAAAAAACACGTATATATATATCAGCTGTCCCCCCACAATTGTCACGGTGTGTATATTCCAAGATTCCGGAGGACGCAATTTTATTTTAATTGGCTATATACCGATTATACGCGTTTTCCTTCTGCAAAAAAAAAACACAATAATATAATCAGATCTTATCGACGCATCTCATTAACTGCATCAGTCTGTTAAACGCAGTCTGCAGAGTCTATATTATATTTTCGTGAAAAACGATATCCCAACTCGAGTTCCTCCCCACCGGCATCATCATCATTGCATCGTCAGCCTCGAAAGCTCTCTCGCGCGCGAGTTTCTTCCTCTTTTCATACGGGCATATACAATAACAATGATCAGCCACTCGCGCGCGCGTGTAAAATGAAAAGCCGCGACTATACGAATTACATGTAAAATTGACTATACACGGCGGCGGCGGCGGCGGACTGGCCAAGGTGAGAAGATTGGCTTGAAACCGAAGCTAGATTGCCGGACAAAAAGGTGTCGATTAGTAGCCGTCTGTCTCGGCACAAAAGCTCGCTCGACGAGGAATCCGCCCGGGCAGGAAACGCCACTCATATAGAAAAATCACGTCTCAAGGTAGCTCTCAGCCAAGCGTTGCGTTCACCATTTCGAGACGTTGTGTCGCATCAGCTGCGAGAGAAAAAAGCGCAGTCGGAATTTTTGCCCTCGGGCGTTGGAATTTTTCGATGCTGATCTACTTTTCGGCGTATGCATGCAATGCAGTGGAAAACCGCCGAGGCAGCTCTCGCGCGGAAAAACTATTTGACTATATATATCTCACGTGCGGCTGCGCATACCATTACAATACATTATCCTTCGCGCTTTTGCACCAATAACGCACAGACAACAAGTTTTTGCCTCGACAAAATAATAATGCAATTACAGGCAGTCTGGAAAAATGAGGATTCCTTCGAGGAATCCAAGGCGCCCCATACGATGTATATATAGGAAAAGTACACGCGTAGAGATACGTCTATACATGTTTGGCCGATTATCCCAGCCAAGGTCGTTGATAGGCGAGACAATACGTGAGTTTGTCACTCTTTTGTGCGCCGCCCCATATATTGATAATCGCCGCTCGCCTTTGTTAACCGCGCGCGGCTCTTCTCTCTCCCGACGACATCACACGATTATCCCGTGAACAAGTTATGTACACTCTTGTTGCATTTATGACTTTTTCGGGAGGATGATGCGATCCGCACGCTCCTCGCTATTATATGCGCTTGCCGAGAGATTTATCGAAGTACGATTAAAATCTAACGAGTCTTCTCTCCGATGCGCTGACTCTTTGACGTTAAGTATTGGGCGATTAATCACGACAGCCGTTGAATCATCGTCATCGTCGTCGTGCGCTCGTAGCCGCGACTTTGAACTCCACTGATGTATTTTTTCTTTTGTTTACAAATATATCCGTGTAGCGAAGAGCTTTATACGAGGCTTAGTATTATTATTAAAAGTAATGGGGCGCGTATGAATAGTCGAGAAGAAGCACGTCCTAGAAGTAGAGTGCTTAATAGGTCCGACACAAAAATCCCGTATATTATCTCAATTCAAACACAGACGAAGGTCGACCATCGTTTTCGGCTCTCTCTCTCTCTCTCTCTCTCTCTCTCTCTCTCTCTCTCTCTCTCTCTATAAGTAACGATTTTTCCAATCTTCAGAGGCGCTTTGTATATTCCTCGAATCCGCCTCGGAAAAAGTTTCCGCGCTATATGCGTCGTCGTTTACATATATAGGTACATACACACGATTTTATAATCGCTCGGAACGTGGAATTTCAGAAATATATATACACGACTTTGAGTCATCCCGCGCGTTCGCCTGTGTTTTCATTGCGAAGATTTTTTTTTTAATCACCTATTTACTCAAGCTAATGTAGTGTTATTATAGATTATAAGGAAAGAAGTAAAACTTGAGTACCAAAAGTCTATACACGGCTATAATCTATTCCGTCCGGTTCTTCTATTTTGTATATGCTAAATATATACAATATATCTGTACTTAGACTCGCTTATCAATCGCCTAAAATTAGTAGATAAGATAAAGTCGTCGAATAATATGATAGCAATCCGCGAATTCCCCAGTTCTATAATCCCAGCAATTATCTTCCGGGTCCTTTCTGACACCGTTCGCTCAAAAACAAAAAATCCAACGAGTCACAAAAGAAGCCCATCATTACGCACACCTGAACCAACAAGAAAAAAAGAAAAACATCAACAACAAGACACGCATACAAGTCCACACACACACAAAGCTCTCGTCTCAATCTTAATCTTGCAAAGCCGGTCGGTCAGTCCATCAGCGTGTTCCTCTCTCGGCCACCTACGTCCCGTAGCAATCCAATCTATAAGCGAGGCGTGCAGTATAGTTGGGTTTCGCGACGATTATTACGCGCTCGTCGGCTGCAGCTACCAGTATAGCGTCGGGCCCGAGGAGTAGGAGGTTGGGTCGTGCAAGCACACACACACACACACACACGTTTGACTCACATTATAGTATAGTAGGTACAGAGAGAGAGAGAGAGAATACAAGCTCTCCGTCTCTTTCTCGCGCACCTACGCACGCACCGATGCGTGTGTACACACAGGTTGTCGGCGTTACAAGGCATATAATATATAGAGGAGGGAAGAGCAAGTGTGTGTGTGTGTCGTCTGCCATCACACACGGTTATAATGCAGAGAGATAAAGAGCGAGAGAGAGAGACAGACGGATGCCCGTGTCGTCGATGTTCCGCATGATAGTGAGATGGTGTTGGTCCGCGCTCAACAGTTGATAAAAGATAGCCGGAGCCGGAGCAAGCTCACAGTGCCTCATCCGTCGCGCGCTCGGCTGCATCATCGGCGATCTCCTCCTCGGGATTATATACTCGCTATATACGAAAGCTCGAGCGTGAGCTTGCAAGATATGTGCATCGGGAACGTTCGTGATCGGCAAGAGAAGCAATAATCCAGTCGTCAACATGAGCCTGCTGACACGATGAGGAGGAGCCTCGCCGAGTCCAGGAGGAAGTGTTTCCTCCGTTGAGTCTCTCTCTCTCGAATTCGAGCACAAGTATATATATACGTATAAAAAATAGTCTCGTAGAAAAGTGTGCGGACCGGTCTGGCCGCAGAAGGTAGACCGAAAGAACGATGCCCGAAAATGGGCAGCGGCAGTGAGGAAAAGTCAGTGTTGTCATCAAGCCATCATAATCGGCAGAATAACAATAATCATCGGCAAATAAGAAGGAATAACGAGAACGAGAATAATCATCGGCATCAGGAGGACTGGAGCAGGATGGTGGAGCTGCACGCGGCAGCCGGTGGTCGTCTCGACGGTCACGGCGAGGTCTCGGGTTCGCGTCTCCACTACACGATCCTCACCGTCCTGGACGTCGTGTTCTCGGCGACGATAGCCGGTCCGGCAGTCGTCGGCTACTGGCGTGGTACCTGG
This sequence comes from Cecidostiba fungosa, assembly GCA_900474305.1. NCBI lineage: Eukaryota > Metazoa > Arthropoda > Insecta > Hymenoptera > Pteromalidae > Cecidostiba > Cecidostiba fungosa. The sequence goes on along the minus strand of UCOJ01000839.1, from coordinate 34,757 downwards.
GGTCTAAGCGGCATCTACATCTATCCGAAGAACCTGGACCTCAGCAGTCTCGCCTCGATTCTCATCGGTTTCTGCGGACTCTTCACCTTCAATCTCGGCCAGCACGTGCTCGACGAGTGTCTCCATCCTGACAAGCACCGGCTCGTCTACTACCTCGGCTCTCGACTCTACACCTTCGTATTTGGCATCTGCTGCGTCAATGCCTGGAGAGGCGCCTGGCAGGCGCTCGATCTCTACACCGAGCACACCTTCCAGACCGTCTTCACGACGACCTGCGTGAGCTTGCTCGCGCTCGCGTGTATGAGGTGCCTAAGGAACATTGCTGCGCCACCGTTTGCCATCAGTCTCGACACCTTTGCCGGCTACTTCGAGGTGCCCACTCTCTTTCGAGTCAATGTAAGTCGTCGCCAAAGCTCAGGCGCGCTTTATTATGAATGAAGAGCGCGTGCGCTATACGTGATGTGACGTCGACGTTGTTTTCGTCGGTCCTCGAATCGCTATATATGTATTGTATATAGACAGTGCGCGCGCGGCAAGATATTCGGCGTTAGTTGCGGTGTTATGTAAAGAACGGGAAATTGCGATGGTTATTCTTTTTCTTCCCTGCCTATTACACACTCATCTGGCAGTCGTTGCTCTCCGGTGATTGAGGTTAGGTGTCAGCGCTTTATAAGTCTGCGTCGATTCATTTTTATATACGTCATATAATTAGTCGATCGACTTGATATATTCTCGTATTAGAATAACGAGCAGCTGCGCGAACGAAAACAAACGCAGCGAGGCCTATTGAAAAAATCGTTGAACAAACACACGTGCGTTATAATTAAACTGGAAAGTTTCCAGCTCCAATCATGCTCGGGGTCCATGAACGTCGCGAGAATAAAAAGCTGTAAGCTTCAATATTGACCCAGACTACACACAGTGCCCGTAAATATGGAAACTCGTCGAAGCCTCTCTCTCTCTCTCTCTCTCTCTCTCTCTCTCGCGATAAATCATCGGATCGTCCCGCGAGCTAATCGACGTATCATCATTATCTCTTGTATTCACCTCTCGATATACAGACACACGAGTACATATCATTTCCTCGTGAATATGAAAATAACTTTCACGACGAAAATATAAAATGGACACACGAGATGCAGCACTCGCGGACCCAGCAGCATCAGCCGTTTGATGCTCAGATGTACTTGACACACTTGTCCCGTACGCGGCTATATACTGCGGTATATAGCGCGCGTCTCACCAAATGAAAACATTTCAATTCGTTCGAATAATTTCATTCATAAACTGCAATTTCCGGCTGCACCGCTTACACTTTTCTACCAGCCCACGCGAAAAGGCCCAAAAAAAAACATTTATACACGACTGCACATCGAGCTTATATACATTACAAGCTTGCGAATATAAAAATACAGACCATCATCAGGCGCATCATAAATGAAGGATCGAAGTCGCGCGCAATGATCTACCGATGAACGATCGCATATGACGGATTGACGGCTGCAAGCTCGGTCACGCCGCCCGCGCGTTATGCCCCGTTTCCGGCCGACTCCCCCGCGCCGCCGCCGCCGCCGCGCGCGAACGTCGACCAACATCTATATAACGCACACCTATACTTACAGCTCTTGTAATATAACGTGTGTGGGTTTACGTATACGTGCAGCGCACGTGCCAGTCTGCATGCGATTTTTTTTTCTACGCGTTTTTCGACTCTCCATTGTGTGTGTGTGTGTGTGAGTGATTTATAACACCGACTGGAGGTACTTCCCTCGGGCTGGATTTAGCTCTGATTAATTGGGTATGCTTGTGTTTTTGTTTTCTTTCTTTGGTTTTTGGCTGATGATCGAGGGTCACCGCGATAAGAGCTGCACCGATTTTTATACACCGATGCGAGAGGAAAGCTCGCTATCGATGCAATTAATTATTACGAATATCATCGTTGTCCTTCTTATCGCTACAAAAACTGCTTGTAAATTATGAGATATTGTCGCGGAGCCGCAATAACAAACGTCTCAATATCCCGAGTATACACACATGCGATAAGCGTTATGTTATTATTATATATGGATGATATGTTAGTAGAGACAACGTTTGTGCTTTTTGAGCTTAACGATACGAATAAAAAAAATTTTTTCTTTCCAGAATACAAGAGACTGGTCGCTGTACATCCTCGATTGTGCGTTCAGTGTCGGGGTCGTCGGGACGCTGGTCGTTTTCGTCTGGAGAGGCGCCTGGGTGCTCTTCGATCTCTACCTGTTTCCCGAAAATCGCGAGCACTCGGCCATCGGCTCACTCGTAAGTTTATATTATACATATCTACATATAACGTTTTAATTTTACGATTTCGCCGAAATGAAGAGAAAAAAAATTCTCGGCATTAATAACGACTATAATAAATCAAGCTTGTTAACGCTAAGACAATAATCGTACGCGCAGTGATCGTTATCTGAGAAATGTGCGAAACCGGTTTCCAAATCGAATGATCAAGAAAAATTGTGGAGTCTCGCCGTAGGAGTCCTTTTTATTCCTTATCAGCGACTATTATAATACGCACACAAGAGACTCTGCAAACTGATGCACATCACGGTTATTATAGTTGGCGCTAAACGAACGATTATAGTCGCTTAAACGTTTAGATATGATGGAAATACCGAAAACTCGACGACAATTGTACTGGTTCACCGGCGGCGCACACACACACGATATTTATCTTTCTCCGTTGCGCAAATACGATTCACAGAATCTTGGCGCCTCGCGGTATAATAATTCGCTTAAATACTCCGCAAACACATAGCCAAGACGAGTGTACTTTAAATTTTATTTTTAAACGTCGGGTTAAAGTCTCTAATTCAAACGCAAATCAGACTGTATTTTCGAATTCCATCGACAGCGCAGCTGTTTTATATTATTTTTGGAGGAAAGTTTCGCGCGCGAATAAATTACAGCCTAACTGACGGTTATTTTGATGAATGAGAATTATTTCTTTCTTTTTTTTTGTCAGTTCGCGATTATTCAGAAACAAAGTACTCCGAGCGATAAAAGCGAGAAAGGGGGGAAATGGAAAAACAATATCTAAAGAGGGTCGAGAAACTCTCGCGCCGGAGGGATATATTGCGCCGTCTTCTCTCGTTTCTTAATTGAGAAGCACACGAGGCAATTTAGTCTCGCGCGGCAAAGTGCTGCATGTGACGAGTAAAGTTCTCTTCCGCGCTAATATGGCCTAAGGCTGTGCGCATCAGGTTCTACGTATACCTATATACATATACAGCTGTCATAGCTGTGTGTGGTTTTTATTATTATTATGAGCTTTTGTTCCGGTTCTATTTTTCGATAGTGGCGGGCGAGAGCTTTCATACGGCAATATAGTTAATTAGAATTTTTGTTTGTACGTTGAGGGAGGGATGATGTTTCTGGGACAATATTTGCTTTGTATAGGATGTTTTGTACGGGATGTGTCATATACGGCTGGATTACCAATTGGATTAGAGAACTTACATCAGGCGCGATGTATTTTTATAGTTGAATTACATTAGGCATATTTTGTCATTGATTTGATGCTTTTTTTTGGTACAGTATGATTTGCATAACGATGCGCGCAGAATAATTATAATAGAAATGTCTCGTAGACTTTTTTTGTTTGCATCATCACAGAGACTTAACAAAACAAAGCGATCTCAGTAGCTGTTCAAACTATTGCAAGTTCTCGCAAACCTAGAATATTTTTTATTTATAAAAACCTCTCGCTCATAATTGACGAGTAGCAACGCCTCTATAGAAAACGTCGTAACGCGCGGGCAGCAATCATCCTTCCAAAGCCGTGTCACATACTAAGCGTCAAATCGTTCTCAAAATAGCGACTAAACAGCTCTTGCAATGAAAGCTGCGCGACTGAATTCGAGGCGTCCGTTTATAAGAAAGGCGCTATATACACATACGCGCACGGGAACCTCCTCGCCGCGCGCACAGAGAGAAAGATTATACTATTCCGTCGTCGTCGCAGTAGTCACACTAGGTAGTTCGATTATATAATTGAATATTCGCCAATTGCCTGTGATTGCCCCAGGCACGCGCGACGAGGGCGTATACTCTCTGATGCATATAGACGCGGTCTACCGGTCTCTCACTGTTATATATATAGGATGGACTTGAACCGACGCTCATGTATGTCTGTCTACACGGTTGGCTGTTTGTTTGGATAATAATAAAAAAAAAGGACAATGTGTTCCTTTGTCGATCGAGAGCGCGACTAAATGCAAAGTTCTTGACACTCCGGCATTCCGCGGATGTTTGCGTGAATTTTCCATCAAAGAGAAACTCATGCGCTGACGCGCTCATTGTTGGAAAAGTGCAGCTTTGTGCATCAGACGACATTTGCATTGCATAATGTGTGTCTTTAATAACACATTTTTCGTCGTCTTGTTTTTTCTCTCTCTCTTTCTTATTTCGTAACTTTTCGCGCGCGCGCGCGCGCGCGGGATTCCCGATTTTATAATAATATAAGGACGCGCGCAATTATCAACAGCTCTCGCGAGCTGCGACGGGTAATAAACAAATTAGAAGCCGATTGTATAGTTCCCCGACGTATATCATGTCGTACGTGGAATTAGCGATTAGCATACGGCCAATAAAATACGCTCATTACGAGCGAATATGTTTGTTGATTTTCTTTTTTCGTTTTCGCGAATTAATTAAACATTTTAGCGCGCACGCGCGAGTATTTAAATTGGAAATTAGTTTTCTCGCGCGCATGTATAACATAATCACTCTCCGGCGGATATATTAGCATATATATGAGACACGCCGTTTTGTTCGTGTATATATAACGCCTATATATATAGAATGGAAAGAAAAAAAAAAGAAGGAATAATTTGTGTAAAACAGATCCTGGGCTACATACTGGTAGCGGTGACGTTCTCGCTACAGCCACTGATGCGATACGCCTGCTCGCGACTGACGGGCCTGGCGCGACTGATCGCCGCGGATGGTTTCCTGCTGCTGAGCTTCATAGGCACGGTCAACGTGTGGAGGGGCATCTGGAACGTCCTCGACCTCTGGCTACTGCCTGAGGATCCTAAGCTGTCCTGTTGGATTACGCACTTTGGCTGTTTCGTCTTCCTCGTCCTGCTAAACTGTAGCAACTCGGTGCTCGTAAGGGGAGTCTACATCGACGCCGAGGAGGAGGCCGGAAAGTGCGTCGTTTTTCCCTGCCATTACCTGAGAATGTTCTTCAAGGTGAGTCGAAAAGTATAGCAAAAATTAAAAGTACCCGGCTATAAATATCAACAAAAATAATCACGCATCACGACACCCAACACTGCGCGCGAATCCCGCGAGTGCATCGGGGCATCAGCTCTCCGCGTATGACCCACATAAGTATATATATATTATAGCCGCGAGAAACGCGAGCCTCCCTCGTAAAAGTCAAGTTTCCAAGACTCGCGCGCACGTGGCTCTATATAGGTGTATATACATCTAACTATTCTCGTTTGACCCGTCTGTTGCAGATCGAGCGCGAGAAGAAGGAGGCACGTCGACGGAACCTGATCGTGGCCTCGAGAGACCTGGCCAGTCGGGGCGACCCCAGTGGCAAGGATGCCGAGAACGGCGCGCTTCTCAACACCAGCGTCACACCCATCATTCAACCGGCCAACCCCGAGTCACATGTCTGATGACATCGATCTTCTTTTCAAGATGATGTGATGACTCGCTAGCCAACGCTCGATAACACACAGTGATCCTTATGATATATTTATATATCTATATATAGTGGATCGCGAGTGTCGACGCGATCGGACTGTATACTAGTGCACGAGTAGCGCGCGCGGGACGGAGATGAATATAAATATACTTAAAGCTACTGGATGGAAAAAATACTGAGAAAATGAAAGAAAAGTGCTTCTCGAATTATATTGCTATAAGTGTGATGATGATGCGATCGAACCCCGCGAGAGATCATGAGGGCCTGTACCCAGGAATTCGTATGTATATAATAATGATATATATATAAATATTATAAATATAGCTATACTACTTATGTATACGTGAACTATTTCCAGTCGACAGCATTGTCATTGATTGACAGTATGTACACAGCCACAGAGAGATGTATAATGTATCAAATGTATAATCATTTAACGCGTAGTGTGCAGTGCGCATTTCTTAGCCGTTCGCTCCTCGATGTTCACTTTACCCTTTTTTTTAAAAAAAATTTTCTTTTTATTATTCTTATTGTTCGCGATGATATGTACAAGGAGAACGTGCGCGAGTGTATACCGTAGAGAAACTTTTTTTTTTGTTCTTCGTTAATGTTGTTGTTTGTTGTTGTTCATATAAATAACGTTACGAGACGATTGTTACACTGCGAATGGCTGTGAACGAATGTGACGACGACGTGAGAACTATACGACGACTGTGACCGAATATTAGATAAACACGAGCCAGCGAAAATCACATAATTATAAAAGAAAATAATGAAATTGAAAATACTATATTACATATAATCTTATTGAAATAAGGATCGCGTGAAATAAAAAAAAATCAAACGGGCATTAAAGAGAGTATCATATTGTATCCCATTGTCGAGCATCATCCACGCGCAAAAATACGACGCGCACGCGTGCGTACGTTTACCAAAAAATATTGTCTGTCCATAAACGAGGGCGAAACGCGCTTCTCGTATATATTACGCTTTCCGATAATACGTAAAACTACTCTAATAATACAAGGTGTTCTATTTATATATTATACTATATGATAATACACGAAAAAAAGACAAAACCGTACTATTATTTATTGCTATATATATACAGTCGCGCGTTGTGCGTTAGATATGCGAGAATGAAACGCGTGAGAGTCGCTTATTATTATTATTATTACTATTATCTTGTAATGACTATACGAGTATAAGAAAAACATTGTTACTTTATATCGTTTACGTTGTAAATAAAGTGAAGAAAAATAATCAGAACGACGATATAATTCCTGCCTGTCGACGAATAAACGCTTGAGTGTGCGCCTCTGTGTCAAGAGCTAAACCGATATAATATTATAGATGTTATAAGAATAAACGTATTATATATATATAGAGTGAGAGAGTGAGAGAGAGAAGTCGAGAGTGCGACACGCACGCGTCTTTCCAACAAGTTCATCGCTCTCCTCTGCAATTATATCGGCTCGACGCAATCTTCTAATCTCTCTCGCTGCTGATGTCAGCGCGACGAGAGAGGATCGCAGAGCTTTCGAATTCACTGTATATCACATGTATTATAAATTTCGAGCGAGACGTGTGAATGTAAACATTTTGTTGTTTCACTTTTTTTTTGTTCTGCGACGCGCGATCTATATACGCAGCATTTGTTTTTAGATCGAATCGATCCCGATGCAGCGCGAGGGTGGAGAAAATTGATTTTTCTTTTCTCATTCGATGATAACGTAATAAATAGATGGTGATGAAAATCTGAAAACTCGTGTACATTGTATTATATATTGAATTTCTCACCAAAAACACCTGCATCCTCCACTAATTATAAAAGACAAGTATATAGTCGAGGTAAGTATTTCAGTATAGAGACACACACATCAGGCTAACGTCCTCAAGCTCGGAATTGAAGGTCAGCTTGCGCGTCTTATATCCGGCGTTGGTCAATGCGAACGAATGAATCGCAGCAAATAAGCGAAGGAGAGCAAGAGCAAGAGCAAGAACTCATCATCAGAGAACGAGATAGAGTACGTGTGTGTGTGTCTGTGTCGGGGGCGGTCTATCGAGGGCATTAAGTGTGTCGGCTCACGGCGTGACGTCTGAACCCTGACACAAGCTCTCTTTCGCTTTGCAGTCCAGTCCGCACAATGAGACCTTGGGTTGGTAACAATGATAATGCGGCCGCGCGCGCGCGCGCTCACTCCACTGACCGCGAACTATAGCTGCATACAGCAAGAGAGAGAGAGAGAGAGAGATAGACCTTATGGAAGACTGCACACACGCGGATCATTTATGAATTGGCTGCTCGCATCCTGCGCCCCCCGCAGCTCTTGTCGAGCAATTTACAACGACGACGGCGGCTCTCGTAATTAATTGAGCATCGCTAATCACCGAACAATGGACAGGCCGGCGCACGCATCGCGGGGAAGCACCCGACTCTCTCACTCTCGAACCGGCCTCCTGGCCTATATTTAATATTTTCCACAATGGACCTATGCTCTCGCAAGGTCATCTCTCTCGCATCATCTATATATAATATGTGCACACACGAATCGCAGCCCTTTTCTTCCCCCGCGGGGATGAGCGCAATCAGCGATCTGTCGCCGGAATTTTCTGCGAGACGCGGAAGTTTTAATGGAATTCGCAAGCGAGAGCCGCATTGTGCGCTCCTTCCTCGACTATTATTATACACGTCGGAGGTCGTGCGCGGATATATAGGAAGAACCCTGCGGGGGAGCGTTTTTTTTTCAGGACGACGTCTATACATACACGCTGATGGAATTTTTAACGATATTATCGGCAGAATCGAAGGCCACACCGATGCAGTGTAGTACGATTATATGTATACCGATCGCCGATATCGATCGATCGCGAGTGGGGAGTCTATATTTACGGACAGTCTCTCTCGAGGAGGAGACGCACTGCAGGGCTGAAAAGAAAATTCAGCAGTGTCCACGCGAACGCTCGTCCGATATCTCTTTTGGCACATAGCAGCTGTGCTTATAGGCTATAAAGAAAGAGAGGGAGACAAATAGCCGATCGTATATACGCGCGCGAGAGAGAAACGCACTTTCGTCGGACAAGAGAGACATAACGAACGAAGGAAGCTCTTGACTGAAGAGAAAGCCGAGATTGACGTATATTGTACGAAAACGAAGCGTGCGGCCGATTTCCAGTGGTGATAATGCAGGCGTCCGACGACCCCCTCGCCCACGAGCCCCTCGTATCTGTCGAGTTTGAAGTTTACGGGAAAGTGCAAGGTGAGATTCTTCTTTTTTTTTAAGCCGGTGTCTACTGTCGCGCCGGTGTTGCGCCGAGAGGCTTCTAGAAACTAGAGCTTGCGATCAGCTGACGAGTCGATCTTCATTTTTTAAGTCGTGCGCACTGAGCGAAATTAAGATTTAACCGAGTTTTCTTACATAACTTTTGAGTAGCATCGTGTTTTCTCTGTAATGTAAATTTACTTTTCAAAAAATATAAGTAGTTGGAAAAAAAGCTGCGCATTTCTCGAGCGTGAAGTGAAGAATCAGGACGATCTGAAGGTCACGTGGATATACGCGATATCCCAATACTAAACGAAAGGATTTTCACGTTAAATGTATTCCCGATAGGAGACTATAAAACTAATCAATTGCGCTAATCGGCAAAGGGGGACTATACCAAATTCTTCCATCAGTCTAATGACAGTTGAACTAATGGCTAATTTCGCTATTATCATCATTGTTTTAACCGAGCGGCGTTTAATTCTTAACGAAGCTAAATATAAATCCAGGAAATCGCCGGTATAATATATATACATACACAACCCTTCCGAACAATTCTTTATCAATTTGCCGATATTACTTCAAGCAATTAGATAAGATCGTAATGATTTCATGACTGTCTGCAACGCGACGCTGTCAAGTGCCAGAATAAGTGTGCCAATTGTACTAACGTTGTACATACCTATATATCGCATGCGCATCTAAATACCTGTTGCGTATATAGAACGTAAACAATAATACATACATCGTACACACTAGAAATAAATGATTAATCTCGCTTATTACATCCACAGGTTGTTCCTTCACGAAATACGTGCGAGAGCTATGTGCGCGATTGGGAATCGTCGGCTGGGTGAAGAACAGTAAGACCGGAACGATCGTCGGCAAGATGCAGGGACCTCAAGCCCTCATTGATCAGATGTGAGTGTATTACATACATATATATGATATGATATCATTTCCAGAAAGCCATAAAAGCTCAGTGCGTCACAAAAAGCTCGTGAGTCAAATACACACTTATTTCGACTTAACTCTATGCGGTTTACATGTCATTATCCTATTGCTCCGAACAGACTATATTCCACGAAAGCTCTTATCCGCGAATCGACGACGCAGTATATTAGACTACACTAAAAGATTATACTCGTCCGCCTTTTGGAAAAGCTCTGAGATGTGTACATCAAGTAATGTCCTATGACACAAATCAACTCATAAAAAAAAAGCGATAGTCGGGGTAGTAGCTCGTGGCCGTCAAGTGCTTGCGCGTGACCTCAGAAATCTTTTCTCTCGGTGCACACACACGACACAAATTGCAGCAGCAGCTCCGCGAAGCTGCGGCTTTAATAACGATTTAATCAAGTAATAGCCCGGCTCCTTCGTGCAGTGGCGCAAGCACACGCGCTCTCGAAACATCCGAAGGTGAAGGATAAGTAGAAGGAGGCTCATACAAGAGTGGAAATAGAGATGACTAACTGGAAACTTGTATATATACAGCAAGCACGTGCGCGCGTTTTTTTTTTTTTTGCTTTGTGAGAGAATTTTCAGGAGACAATATATAGTTAATTGCACATTTGTATTTCCAAGTGGAAAGTTATTGTAGCCAGTATTGAAAAGCTCGAGTGATAGGTAATACCTATACACAGTAGGCATTCGATGATGACGCATGGATGTGTGAGAGCTAGAAGAAAATGAGAGTCTAACAATCGTCACTCGGCTCGTTATTTCGCGATGAGTAGAGCCAGACCTACTGATCTATTTTCTTCGTTCTCCTTTATTATCCTTTGCATTTCGATGCCCAGAGACACATCACGGGCACACACACATTATACTGTATATATATATATATAGATATAGATACGCGGCTGACTGATGCGATCGGCTAATCAGCCAACGCTCGCGTGCGCGCGCGCTTTCGCGAAAATAAAAGCCTTTCAAGTTCAATGCCAACTTGCAATTCACGCGCGCTCGCGCCACCGGCTTTGTCTGCGACTATTATTGCTGCTGATGCTTCTTCGACTGTAATATTATGTCTGTGTGCATTATGCGCTTTTGGAAAGAAAAGACTCGCGTATGACTGATTATTTTTTTTTTTTAAGCTGGCAAGCCGATGATGTTTTTGAAAAAAATGGACGTCGGAGATAATACGAACGAATATACGTGAATTTGAATATTAATGATTTGAAAGAAACAAAAAAATCGAGAGATCATAACACTCACGCGCAAGGATGCAAAGCTTGCATCTATGCAAGGGCGTAGCTGAGCGCGCAGAATGATAAGAACGGGGAAGAGCTGATTATAAAATGGCAAGCTCGCAATAGCCTCTGATGCGAAATCAATTTGCATTCGAACGGAAGCAGCGGCTATACTAGGGCGAGCTTCGAACACTATATTTATATACCTATATACATTTCTCGTCGAATATATATACATACTACTAAAAAGAAAAAAAAGAATCGAGCTTAGCATCTCGCGCAATATACAGTATATGTACAGACACTTAGGGACGGAAGTGATTTATTAGATGCGCATCCTTGATGCGAGAGGCGAACAATATGCCGCTTTTCCTGGCTTCCCCCCAAAAAGGAAGTCACCGGCAATTAGCCACCTTGAGGTACAATCCAAAGCCCGTTGTGTTGCGCGCGGCGGCGGTGCGGGCTATAGTTACGCTCGCACTGAACAATGCATTCGATATATGCGTCTATATACATGAGCTTTATACATGCGTCTGTGTATCCTATGTTATAGAGAGACTTGTGATTCGAAACGAACAAAAAGCTTTGTAATTGAAAGCTCGGGACAAGTGAAAATTGGGAAAGCCGGAGAGAGATGTTTGCCAATTGCGGTTGTTATCTTGAAAATAGACTCCGATGCTTGTATAGGGTGCCGGATTTCGAATGTATATAACGTGCGGACTGGCGAACAGAAACTTTTCAAACTCGTTTCGTTTCTCGTTACGGAGATAATAATCAGCGACATTTTGAGTGAATAAGTAGAAATGGTAGAGATTGGCCAGACGCGCGGCACTATTGGTTTAATTCATACATAACGAAAACTAGATTCAAGTATTTATCCGCAAAAACCAGTGGAAACAGGCCGAGATTAATCGGCCTGTCTAATCATACAATTCCTATAAGCTTGCCTTCCATAATAATCTCATTATGAACCGCATTCTTCCATTCAACCGTCGCTGGTAAACAAGACTCTTCTGGTCCCGCGGCCAAAAAAGATCTATAGAGAGACTCGGCTCTCGTCTCGTGTATATAAAAATACACACAGCCGATCGCGATCCGATTAGCCTCTAATTATAATGTCGCATCTGAGCTTAGCGCAGCTTCGTCGTTGCAAGCTCCCGCAAAAATTTGGGTCTCTGTCGATGGTCGTTGATAGTCCACTATAGCGCACGGTATCCTTGATCGCAAGAGGCTGCGGGAGGGCGCGATCGATATTAAAAATATATTAACGCTCGCTGTGTTTATGGAGCGACGCGTCGGCTCTGTTTTACGCTGTTGCCCAACTGCGAGATTGTAACGTTGTTGCAAGGCGCGACTTGGCCGTGTGCGAACGCTCGATTATTGAATTTATATACGTTACATGTATATCGTATATGTTTTTAATGCTAATATAGTCTTTTTTCAGTCTAGAGCGCAATGAATAATGAAAAAATGTTTATTTTATTTTTTAGGGCTCAATGGCTATCGACGGTCGGAAGTCCGGAAAGTGAGATTCATCACTGCGAATTCAAAGATTTATGTACCGTGACGAAACCAGGTTACAAGGGCTTTGCTGTGCGCTTTTGAAACCATCAGTCAGAATGCAAAATCAAGGTATACAAGGCAACATCACCATCGACGACCTTTATCAATCGAAACGAAATGAATAATCGAAGTGAAGCATTAAAAGACACTTGTGTGTACATAAATAATGTGTATATATATTACGATTGTATTAATGTGTACTCCGCTGCCGAGTCGCATCCGTTTAAAATCTTAGATTTTTATGTAACTTGTACAGACGTCTGAATACGAGGGTGTGAATGTGCCGAATGTCGATGACTACAACTACAGGAATGCATAATTAAATTGAAAGCCATATTTGTGATCTATGTGAACGATTTTAATTTATTTCTTTGCTGTATGTCGGGGAAGAAAGAGTCTATGAATTTATCATAGCAGCTGCGCCTTATTTTTACAAAATAAACTGGTACAAAAATCCAAACGATCGTTCTCTTTTTTATAAAATCGTTGACTGTTGATTTTGATTAGTGTTTTTTTACGAAATGATTCTTACATTTTTCGTTGTATGCTACTTTTTTTAATTTCACTACACTGATTTATATTTAGGAGCAGACTAGAACCGTGCGGGAACAATTGAAAAAATTCTAATAAAACATACGCGCAGGTTCAGACAACCAGATTCTGGAAATTCTGTATTGTCCAAATAACTATGGCTATTAACAAAATGTATATCTATATTTATACATATTGCGGTATATATGCATCAATATAATAGCACGTTAAAAATTGACATAGGATATAAACTTTTTTTTACAGATAACGATATTTGAACTTGCCAAATATATGAAAAACACTTGAAAATGTACAAATCGAGCTTCGTTTAAATGCTTAGTGAGGATAAGAGTATAATTGAAATTTCACTTTTAATACTAACAATTTTCACTTAACTCTATATCTTTCCAGCAAAAAATGTGAACTTCTTAAACGAGCGGTAAAAATACTAACAGTAAATTATCGATTTATGTTTCTTGAGGTTTCCCCTTCGTAAATAAAGGTCGCATCAAGCATCAACTGAGCTATGTGATACTCTTTATGATGCTCAGGAAGATTTCTAGATACCTTTCTCACTAATTCCACTGTATCATCATTGGAACAATTTGTAAAAACTAAACTGGGTGAATCCTGGAAAAATTAAACACCGACACATTACATTGCATGCAACTGATGAAATGAGGTTCAATAATAATATTGTGTATATGTGTAACTAAAAAACATACCCATGATAAGCTCTGTAGATATGTACTTAACGTTGGACTAATTCTTGATACTTCTTCTAAGAGATCGGGCGATTTTGCTAAATAGGCCATCATCCTTCTACCTGCGATCGGAAGGAGATCGGTAGCCATCCTTTCCGTATCGTTTACAGCAATCACGAGCTGTAGGTAAAACAATAATTTATTTTTATGAGAAATTCATTGGAACCTTGTTTTCAAAAAATAAAATAATTGACAAAATTATTCCATACCTCTTCAGCTAATCGATCGAATCCGTTAATATATAATTGGCAAACTTGATGAATTCTTAGCTCATCGCTATTAATTTTCCAAGTTGAAGCTAGATTTTGGCATTTACTCATCCATAAAATCGCTTGAGAAGAGCTAAAGCTGTCTGCCTCTGTTGTTTCTTGATGAATCGACTCCATGGAGGCTGTGATAACGCGACAAAGAAATTCTACACGGAAATGATCTCTTTTTTCATCCTTGTACCAAGATACCATAGTTTTATCACTTATATCTTGGAAGAAATATTGATGAGCCTGAAAGAAATACACATTTTTCGTTAGATTTTTCTTAAATTAATTGAGAAAATATTAAGTAAGCAATTACTTACCACAGAATCAAACAGGTTGGAGATTGGTTTGGAAACTTTAAGATTAAAATGTGCTATCATATGAAGTACATTTGCCAATTGTAAATGCAGCAACAGCAAATCATACCAAGCTGGTGTTTGAGAAAGAGCTAGACGGGCAAAGGGTTGAGGACCACCCGAATGACCTTCCCACAGTTCTTCAGATCTAACAAAGGAACAATTTTCTTCTTCCAAGACTTCAGCCTTATGAACAAATGAAAATAAAAGTTATTATCCAACTAAATGAATTTTTATAATAAACTTACATCGAGAAAGATATCTAAAAACGTAACGCAATGTTGTAAGAACACAGTGACTTGTGTATCTGTGAGACCAACGTCTTGCATGCAGAGTCGTTCTTTTGGCAGTTTTCCTGACTTGTTGATGAGTTTCCCTGTACTTTCCATTCTCTTTTTCAAATGGACAGACCAAAGAAGACAACATACACCTAAAAGTAAACAAAATTAGTTTTTCTTATACAAATTTTGTATTAATAACAACTGACTGTATAATATGTATAAGCTCACCGTGGCGAATACGTTTCATAGGAATTTGACGAAGTACAGACAATGCAGCCTCTAAAGCCTCTAGCTTCGTAATATCTCTATTCCAAAACATAACAAACTCCCACGATAGATTGGCAAGTAAAACACTACTAGTTAAACTATACGGAAAATGACGTTTAAGTAACGATATTTTATCTATAAGAATTAAAAGAACAATGTAAATATTCAACAGTTATAAAGAAATTTTTTTTAAATTTAATGTATCAATCCATACCTAGCACATTCGCAAGAGCACTTTGTTCAGTTTTTGCTTCACTACCGATTTCAACTGAGACTGATAATAGCGCCTTGGAATCTTGCTGCAAAAGCTCAACTGCTTTAGCTTCATCTAACGATCCTGCGAGTTTTAATGAATCTATTGACAACTGCAGCTGATCAAATTCAATGTCTGTAGTGTCTATAAGCCGCGTGGGATCAACCCCTGCTGAGCTTAACCACTTTGCTACAATTTCAGATACAGAACCTGTAGAATAAAACAAATATATTGAAGAAAATGCTTCCATTTAAATTAATACATATGGAACAGTGAAAAATTATTATAAAGCAAGTAGATTTACCCTTTCCCTTAGAAATAACTTGCCACAATGAAACATTAGTAGCTTCATATGGCAAAGTATAAAATGTAGTGGTGTCATCCAAAAATGATGGATTACTAAAATAATAATTATTCGTTTAAGAGCAAGTATGATAATTTATATAATTATATGTATAAAAAGTCCGGGAAAAGTTACCTCACTATTGCATCTAACACTGCAATGTCTTCTAGATTGCCTATCAACAACGAAAACTGACACGTATCTTTGCTCACATTTTCCCAGTCACTGATGTTACTGACACTTTCTTCTTCTGGCGAAGAATTATCTTCCTTTTCATCATCTTCTTCCATTTTTTCCGGCTCATTACCATTTTTTTCATCGTCTCCTTCATTTCCATTGTCATCTTTGAAACTAGTTTGCAATCGATCTTTGTTTCTTTGCATAGTAACTGACACTGCCCTACATGCCATTGCTGCTGTCAAGGCATTAAATGGACTGTCAGATTCCATTAAAATACTTCTAACGTCTCGCCACCAATACGAAGCCTCATTGTAGCTAGTACATATTTCTTCAGCATCTGACAGATTTATTTGACAGAAATAATAAATTAAATTTGTTTGATTTAATATAATAAATGTATTAAATCGTCTTATAGACTTACCATTTAATGAACAAATAGCATTTAAAAGTTTTGTAAAATTAACTAGTTCGATTTCTAAAGGAGCTCCTTCTTTTTTGATTAACCAATACAGCAGAGCAAATTGAATTAAGACTCCTGGTTGTATATCACTGTTAAGTGCATAATCTTGCCACTTTGAAATAGGATCACTTGAATACATCCATCCTTGGAATATTAATTTAGCTGTAAAATTGGAGTATTTTTTAATGTGCTATATGCATACTCGTGATAAAAAATAAATTTCCGAAATCAAACTCACAAATTTGACATTTTTTATCATGATTGATTCCCTTCTGCAATACCAAAGAACCTGCATTACCGAATTCAAAGCAAGATAAAAAATCTAAAAACGTTCTGCCATCTTCTTTAAATGTAACTCTGGTTTGAGCTTTAGAGTTTGAATTTCTTAAATTGTTCAGTGTTTTAGATAATTTTAATATTCTATGAACTTCTCTTTCAGACGTAAAAAGAATTGATGACAATTGTTTCCCATCAGGCACTACATCTGAAGCTACAGTATTATATTCAGGAGGTTTATCAAACTGTGCTCTAATGTACTTGTAAAACTTGATTATTCTCTTCAATTGACTTATTGTTTGATTGAGGGTTTTAGTATCAGGCTCCAACTCATCTTCCTCTACAATAGGACAAAAGAAAATACTTTGTAGAATTTTCAGCATACGAAATTATTGTATGCGAATTATTGCACATACCTTGCAAATCAAGATGTTTTGAAAAACAATTTGTTGCAGCCAATAATGAATCAGGTGTGATATGTTTATTGGTCATGAGCATTTCAATAGTTTGTAATCTAATTTCATTCGTTTTTAAGTCCAGGCAGATATTAGTAATTTCATTAATTAGTTTATCATCATCAAAATCTTCTTCTCTCAAAAACGTTTTGAGTTTTTTGAATAAATGAAGATCTCTCGCTCTATTACTATTCTGATTGCTTAATGCAAAATGAAATGGAACAGTTATCTCTCTGATTCCACCAAGAGGATCAATGAAAATACATGGGTGTTGAGCACGATTTCTAGAATTAATCGTCATATCATTCAATCCGCATAATCCATAATTTGTGTAGAGTAACCTGAATTAAATGTGAATTAAAAAATTTTAAATCAATATTTGTGATTGCATTTCATTACATTTTTTTTTTTTTGAAACAAATGAAATATAAATCTTGCTCATACCTTCCATTTTTACTGGCGGAAAATGTGGTAATTTTAGTTCCATATTGTATACTCCAAATATCAATAACACCTTTTTTGGGTGCATAAACCACTAAAAACAAAGCTGTGCGTCTTTGAGCATGTGAGATACTACTCGAGCTGGTTTTACTGTGATGACCTTTTATAGAAGCTCTATGTCTTTCTTCAATGGCCTCAATCCATCCGCATTGAGCATCTCTGTAACCTTTCCACATTCTTATTGCAATGCCTTGTTTATTATCTATTAAAATCACTCTTCCCATAGCATCACAAACAACTGACAACAATTTATTAGGACTAACAACAATGCAATCTCCTTCTCTTAGAGCATCACTAAGACCAAATCTACAAGTCATTGTTTCAGCTGGTTCACTCATTACTCCTTTTATTTTTTCAGGTGTAGCAAGAGTTTTTGAACTCGTTCTAAACCATCTATTAGTGAATAATCAAATATAAAATGTGAATGTTGAAAAAAAAATAAAAATTAGTATGCATAGAATATTTCAATAAAATGAAACGTACGGAACTGCAGCACCAATTGCGCTTGCTACTTTACTGGCCATAGCAATTGCAACATCTGATAAGACTGGAACAGCACCTCCTTCTAAAGCATAATGGAAACCTATAAATGGCCTTTTTCCTGTTGCCATGACTAAACTATGCTGTGGCGCACTTGAACGATAACTGGCATTGTAACCTCCACAGATAGATGCTGTCATAAGGTGATCAAATGTATTTACAGTAGTTGTGCCAATCACTTCAGAATCATTGACGAAATCCTGATTCTTGAAACCCCATTTCTTACACACTAAATTTGCTGCTGGAGGCATGTCATCACAATTTGCTTTCACTGATAAAGGTAATATATTATATTAGGATTTTTCTTTCCATGTGTTCTATGAAGATTTGGATTAAATATTTACCTCTGGCTAAATGGTTTCGATATGCTCTTAAAGTTGAAAATAAAGGAAAACCTTGTAAAATACACACAACAGTATTATAAAGTACATAAATCTCTTCTATATTTCCTGTGTCCCCTGAGTGTCTTGCAGAATGGTGCGATTGACATTTTATGTTTACTATGCTTTCGTTGTGTAATTGTTCTTCTAGCAATAACCCCCCTGTCTTAAATAACACAATAAAATACAAATTAAAAATTCAAATTAAACAACAGTAAGTGTAAAAGAATAATACAAAGAAATAACTAAAAATATAATATAAAACATAAAAAAAGTTGATACATCAATAGTTTTAAATACTTACTTCTGTATAAAATTTCAGAAAACCAGTGTTCAATCCCACAGCTATACATGTCCAATCTGTGCTGATTCCAGCACTCGCTTTTCCATGAGAAATAAGTGGAAGACATATCACAGATGTTATCCATTCGCTGTCAAAAGATCAACATCATATGTCAATTAATTTCTTAACATATACTGCTAATCATAATTTTCTGTCAAATATAACTTACTTTTGTTTAAAAGTAACATCACCATCCCAAACAACATAGAATTTATTCTTCACTTCGCTTGGCTCCAATGAATCCCATTTCGCTAAAATACAAGGACAAAAATACGAATAAGCAATCTTAATTATCAAGATGGAGCAGAACAAATCCAAATTTCATCCAGCACTCACAGGCTAAAATTATCAGACGAGTATTCCAGGCTATGGCTAAAATGTCACCAGTTGGTGATAGAGAAATGAAGCAGTTCTGCAGCGGCAACTCATTGGCAGGCACATAATCGACTGAAAAAGCAAAATAATGAAGGCTCACGTCCGACTCGAGAACTGCCACTCCGTACGGGAACAATTACATAAACAAAGGCAGCCGTGTTATTACTCACACTTCTGCTTAGAATCTCCAAGAAGACGAGCTCTGATGTCGGTGAGATTCACCAGGTTCGCGATCCCCTTAATTTGGCAGGACATCTCTCATCTCCGTCCTGTCAATTTAACCCTCTCTCGAGCTCTAAGCTCTATGAACTATGAATACACAACAACACTGCTGGTAGCCGTACCTAGAACAGAACGGAGCAATCGAACAGATGATCGCGACCACGAAAACTCATCTGAGACACTCGGCAGCGGATGTTTTTGCAAAAGCTCGTAGCGCTCGTGTTGACGCGCATGTTTTTAGTCTTTGTTATGTACCTTACCTCTAGTATAGCGTACTTACGGCAAGTGCAGATTTATGAAGTCGCAGATAATTGAAAAAATAATTCAATGGAAAAGCAGAAATAAAAATAGCGAGCAAGAGTACTTATGGCTAATTAGTTTGTGTTCTTGCTTTTTCTTTGATTTACAATTTTCTTAAATATGGGAGAGTGCACGGGCAACGCATACTTTCGCTTATTTGTTGATTTTTCATATGCGCATAGATGAATTTAGATTTATTAGACATGCATTACATATTTTTAAATGTTTAAGCTTGTATTTTATAAATCTAATAAAGATCATTTTGTACAAGAGCCGGATGGAAAGAATTTTTTTTTATATTTTTTTGTATAGAAACCCGACGTTTGCAAAAATAATACTAATAAAATAGGGACTATACATATGTGTGTGCAGTTATGCCACAAAAATTAACTTTTTCTTTAAATTTACCCTAACTAGGTAAATTAGATAGTTCCTTTTATATGTACATACAAGGCAAACATTAATTTAATATCTCTATGAAAAATTGAACGATTGTTTGCCATAACAATCGAGCAAACAGAGAAAAATGGCAATACCCAATCGCGCTTATATAATTCCACAAAATCCAGTAAATCATTTCTCCAATAACAATAATGACCGAGGAGTCAAACAATAAACAATATGTGTGTTCTAAATAGTAATAACATCTCGTTTCGCGCGCGAGGGCATTTGCGTCCTTGAATTATCCCTTCCGCAAACAATATCCCTTCCTCCCCCCAAAAATACTCCCCATGATATTCACCACTCTCTGCGACGATTCAAATCCACACGTGCGTAATGCGTATTCGACTGACGTCACGTAACGAATGTCGTTAATACGTCAACGGCCAAGTCGCCGTTCCATTGGCCCATTTCTCCGCGTCCAGCCAATCCGCGAGCTCGATTCTCCGCAATGGCGTACAGTATGTTCCAAAGGTTCCAAAGGCGGCGCGGCCATCTTCCTCATACGCAATTTCGAAAATCTTTAAGCTCGCGTGAATTGCGCAGAAATACGTACCTACTACTGTTTATACATATATACATATGTGTATATAGGTATACGGTTACGTGTGGTGCTCGAGAGAAAACACGCGCAAGCGCAGTTGACCGTTGGTGGGACTGAGACGCGACTCGCGACCATGGTGGAATCTGACGAAACGAAACTGTAACGACAACGACGCAGATATAATCTGTGACGCCCGCGAGCGCAAGCGAGAGAAGTGGAAGTAGTGTGGTCACGACACGACGAGACTACGAGACGGACGCCGTGCGAGTGTATGCGTGCGTGTGTGCGCGAATAAACGAGTGAACGACGAGGGCTGCTTCATAGTGTTGAAACAGACAGAGAGAGCGAGAGCGAGAAAGACGAGTGAGAGAGAGCGCGGCACTCACAGGACGACTACAACGGCGACGACGAGGACCGACGCGGACGAGGACGGGATCGAGCTGGTGTAAAAATTGTGTGATTCTGTCGATGAGAGAAAGACGAACAAGTGTGAATTAATCGAGTGGATCAGGCGCCGAATCGTGCGGTGAAAAAAAAAAGCCGAAGAGGCCAAGTGCGCAGCTTACAAACATCGGAGAGAAGAGGAACGCGCGCGGGCTGACCCGCCGCAGCTGCAAACAGAGAACATCAGTGTGCGAGAAAGAGAAGAGAAAACGACGAGGGCCAAAACGGCTGCACTCCAGGAAGATCCGACCCGGACCGAGTGCAAACACGCCACTCGTATGAAATTTAAGAGGAGACGTGCCTCTTGCAGCAGCAGCGTCAACAGCGGGGAGGAAGGGCGCAAGCCTCGGTGGGTACCTATTTCATCTATACTCTCCTCCACGACACGACGCCGACGACTCTGAGTGTGTGTATATGTGTGTGCGCAACTACGCCACTGCTGCTGCTTTTTAAATTCCTCCTCCCTCTCTCCCCCTCCGGGTCGTCGTACGTACACCTCTACTCTCGGTGCGGCCCTTTGTTATGAGAGAGGGACCCGGTGACTGCTGTTGGCTCGTCACTACTTCTCTCCTCAACTCTTCTAGGTTACAAGAGTGTGTCGTCTTCTCGTTGGTAGTGCTTCTCTCGCTGATGTGTGCTGCGCTGATACCTTAAGTGCGAGAGTGTGTGATCCGCGGCGGAGGAACGCAAGTATAATATATAGTGTAACCGAAACGAACGCGTGCCTGTTTTGTGCGAGGTGTGTGTGCTCATTATTTTGTCCGTATACTTTCTTTGACTTGTTTCCTCTTTTTTTTCAACTCTCAGCGCAGGAGCTTGCGATTTTTTCGTGTGAAAAAGAGGGAGAGTGAATGATCATCACGAACCAACCGCGCTGATGTTGGATTTCGGAGAAATTGAGGCAGTTGCTTTAAGGTTATGACTATGAGATTATCAGCGGCATCGCGCTAACAGACACTCGTCAACTTCGTCATCGCCTTCTTCTGCGTTGAAGAGCAGTTGAGAAAAGTGAGGTTATCCGCGCGTCGTGTATTATATATTTCTCGCGTTGGTGCATGTGTGTATGTGTATATGTGTGCATCTGTGTAATATGCGCCCCGGTGAACAAACACTGCTGCAGTGTGCATAAATGTGCCTATATGAACCTGAAAGAAAGGGGGAGAGAAAGAGAGTATGATAATAATGCAGAAGACCATGTTTTCTCATTTGGCGACGAGCAAGATAATGATGATCGGCTGTGGAAAACATACAACGGATGCGAGTGCGAGTGAGAGGGAGAGAGCGAGAGAGACAGTTACTGGTGATCGTCGATGAATGCGAGAGAAAGAGAGAGAAAGGGAGTGAGCTATGCGCGAAAGAGAGAAAAGAGTGTACGTCGAAAAGGCGAATAACGAGGAGGAAGGAAAAGAGAGAAAGAGAAAGATCGGTGCTTCTCCGCGAATGTATATAGGTATCTACCTACACACATGCACCCTGTGTACATACACGATACACTGTGAGAAAGAGAGCGCGAGAGGGGGCGGGGGGAAGAGGGAAAAACGATATGGAGAACGAGCGCAAGGAGGCGCGCGAGATGGCGACTGTGTGTGCTGCGCGTGAAAAGAAGGAACGAAAATTGGTCGCGCCGCGCGGGAACCGCTGCCGAGTGTAGTTGGTATTGGTGTGAATAATATTCTGTGAACGACTGACGGCGGGGCGAATCCACCGTGAAAACTCTGCCGGAACCGAGCTTCCTTTTTTTCCGCGGACTCGGCTGCGCGCACAAAAGTCCCCACTTCGTTGTCGTCGGTCATCACTCGACTGTACGTGTATGTGTTTGTGTATAGGTGTGCCGCCGCCGACGAGGGACAGCGATCGCCGTAAGTCTTCCGTTGGCTCATAATTCCAGAAACAAAGAATCTTCCTCATTTTGCCCGAAAATCATCTTTTCCGGAGTCGATATCGCGAAACAACTAAACCGTGTTCTAAGCCGGGAAGCCCGCGCTCGCCGGAGTAACTGTAAGTGAGAGAGACAGAGACAGAAAACATGGATAGGTAGTTGGTGGTAACGGTTGGGAGTAGCGTTTTTTTCCTAACGAAATTTTTGGGAAAACATTGTTATTTTCTAGTTTGCGTTCTCATACACAATTTCCACGGCCACATTCGCCTCGACGGAAGCGAGACGGGAAACCGGGTCTCCGAACGATGTACGTCAAAGCTCTTTCTCTCTGTCTCTCTCTCTCTCTCTTTCTGTCTGAGTCTCTGACAAATGTAGGTTAGGTCGAGGCGAACGGTCGCAGTGCGGTGACCCCTCTTTTCAGCGCGTGCTCCATCAGGCCACCCGCGCGAAAACGAGTAACTGCATCCGGAAACATCATTCCTGCATCTCGGCTACGTTCGTCCTTTAGGTATATAAATATGCTCTTTTCAGTTTTGGAGCTCTCAAGGGATTTCGGAGCGCACTGCCGGCAGTCGCGACCTTCGCTCATGAGAGAACGCGTGTTTTGCGTCGTTGCGAGCAATCACACGCGCAAGGGTCGGGCACGAAAATTTTCCAAAACCCTCGGTTTTACCTCTCGGCTTAACTCGCTCGAGGTGTGCATTGTGTTACTGGGGCAACGTTGCCTTGGCTGTTAATGATTTGGCGATTCGTTTGTGTGCGTTATCTGTCTGTTTTGTACGTAATTTGTACGTTGTTTTTCATGATTTGTTGTGCGCTGCCGTGAAAGAGATTTTGTACGATTTGGTGTTGGATTGAAAAAAAAGTGCTTGTAAAATTGACCAGAGCGAATGCAGTCTGTTTGTGTTTTCATGATACTTGCTCAAAACATTACGAGTGCAGTGCTCTAATTCAATCTAAAACATCCACCCAATCTATATATTAGGTTATGTTCTCCTGATTTGTACAAATTAATCAGCTGGAAAAAAACTATGACGTTAATTAATGCAATAAAAAAATTTTTTACTGATTAAGTACTATAATCATTAAAATCAAAGATTTTATGGTATAATTAACTAGTGGATATGATAGTTATCAACCAATTTGTTAATCAACTTTTTGTACTTGATGTTCTGTTTTTAATAAATACTCAAAAAATCATTTTTATGGCTTAACTTTTTTATTTGTATAAGTAATTTGGATTTGATTTACATTATAAAATATTTTTAAGAAGATGGAGTTTTACAATTCTAGATTTTAAGATAAACAATTAAAATAAAAGTTTTCTCAGAACCTCATTATTTCTTAGTTTAAAAGATCTGCAGAGTATGAAAATATTTTTTTACTGAAAATTGAATGTTTGATTAATAAGAAAATCTGCAAAATATTATAATTGTCTGTTTAATTTCTTTCCAGTTTGTGTGTTTGAAAAAAAAGAATTAATTAGTGAAAATGGCAACTTTAGCTGAGCAAGCATCCAAGTTACTGGATTTCAACCAGAAGTTGGACATTACGCTTCTTGACAATATAGTGGGATGTATGTACTCTGGAATAGGGGAGCAACAGCGAGTTGCACAAGAAGTGTTGACTACACTCAAAGAACATCCAGAAGCATGGACGCGAGTTGATACAATTTTAGAATTCTCACAGGTAGCTTGCAAACAAAATCTGTAACGATCTGGACTGAAATATTGTTGCAAATATTAATGTAATATTTTTACTCTAGAATCAGCAAACAAAATACTATGCATTACAAATTCTGGAACAAGTTATAAAAACTCGATGGAAAGTATTGCCTCGAAATCAATGTGAAGGTATAAAGAAGTACATTGTGGGCTTGATCATAAAGACAAGCAGTGATCCAGAAACACTTGAGGCTTCCAAAGTTTATCTCAATAAATTAAATATGATTCTTGTTCAGGTACTTTAGCAATTTTCTATTATTATTTAAGTTATTAAGAAAATGCTAGTTAAAACGATCGTTGAATATATTTTTCTATTTGTACCATAGGTATTGAAAAGAGAGTGGCCGAGAAACTGGGAGTCATTCATTGGTGATATTGTGGGTGCCAGTAAGACAAATGAGAGTCTTTGTCAAAATAACATGGCTATTCTAAAGCTTTTATCAGAAGAAGTATTTGACTTTTCAAGTGGACAAATGACCCAAACAAAGGCAAAGCATTTAAAGGATACTATGTGTAGTGAGTTTTCACAAATTTTTCAACTGTGTCAATTTGTCATGGACAATTCACAAAACGTTCCACTTGTGGCTGTTACTTTGGAAACTCTTTTGAGATTTTTGAATTGGATCCCACTTGGATACATATTTGAAACCAAGCTAATCACTACCTTGATATTTAAAGTGAGTTATTAAATATTTTGTTTCAAAAGAAATTTTTTTTTAGCTTAATAGTTTATTGTAAAACTATCAATAATGTACTAATGTTTCTTTGCAGTTCCTAAATGTTCCAATATTTAGAAATGTAACATTGAAATGTTTGACTGAAATTGCTGCTGTAACTGTGCCGAACTATGATGACATGTTTGTTGTGTTGTTCGTAAATACAATGCAACAGTTGGAACAGATGTTACCTCTGGAAACTAATATACGCGATGCATATGCAGTTGGTCAAGATCAAGAACAAAATTTCATACAAAATCTTGCCATGTTCTTGTGTACTTATCTAAAAGAGCATGGACAGTTGGTGGAAAAGAAACAATTAAACGACACATTACTTAGAGCGCTGCATTATCTTGTGTTGATTTCTGAGGTAGAAGAAGTAGAAATTTTCAAAATCTGTTTGGAATATTGGAATGGACTCGCTTCCGATTTGTACAGAGAAAATCCATTTGTGTCGCCGATTTTGATGAACAAGAATATAGCTGTTCCACCAAGAAGACTGTTTTACTCTCAAGTTTTGACGAAAGTGCGTTATATTATGATCAGTAGAATGGCAAAACCAGAGGAAGTGCTTGTTGTTGAAAATGAAAATGGTGAAGTTGTAAGAGAGTTTATGAAAGATACTGACTCTATTAATCTGTACAAAAACATGAGAGAAACTTTAGTATACCTTACTCATCTTGATTATGTCGATACTGAACGCGTCATGACTGAGAAACTACAAAACCAAGTGAATGGTACAGAGTGGTCCTGGAAAAATCTTAACACAGTAAGTCACATGACGTTCGATAAAATTATTATTAAAATATGAGCTACATTTAAACTTTGAATTGAAATTTTGTAGTTGTGCTGGGCAATAGGCAGTATTTCTGGTGCGATGCATGAAGAAGATGAAAAGAGATTTTTAGTTACAGTTATCAAAGATTTACTTGGATTGTGTGAACAGAAAAAGGGTAAAGACAATAAAGCTATTATTGCAAGTAACATTATGTACGTTGTTGGTCAGTATCCACGGTTTTTGAGAGCGCATTGGAAGTTCTTGAAAACAGTTGTTAATAAACTTTTTGAGTTTATGCACGGTAAGCACGTTTTTTGACGCATTTTTGTTTTGCTTTCATAATGATATTTAATATTTTATTATTCTCATAATCGTATTTGAATTGGATTTATTAGAAACTCATGAGGGTGTGCAAGATATGGCTTGTGATACTTTTATTAAAATCGCCTTGAAATGTAGACGTCATTTTGTGACTGTACAACTTGGTGAGGCTATGCCTTTCATTGAAGAAATTTTGTCTACTATAAGCAGTATCATTTGTGATCTTCAAACGCAGCAGGTAATTTATAATTATCAAGATATTATATTTATTTATAATGCTAGTATTATTTATATACAATAATAATAATATTTTTACACTAGGTGCATACTTTTTATGAAGCGGTAGGATACATGATCAATGCCCAAGTAGATGCAGTAATGCAAGAACATCTGATAGAGAAATATATGCTTCTTCCTAATCAAGTTTGGGATGACATAATAAGCCAGGCAGCAAAGGTATATTAAAATTCAATTTATGAAATAATGAATATTTTTTACCTAAATTTATCTAAAATTTTGTTGTTAATGTTTAATTATTATTAGAATGTTGAGGTACTAAAAGATCAAGAAGCTGTTAAACAGCTAGCCAGTATTCTCAAAACCAATGTTAGAGCATGTAAAGCCCTTGGACATCCTTATGTGATGCAGTTGGGAAGAATATATTTAGATATGTTAAACGTATATAAGGTCAGTTTTTGCCTATTCTTGATTGATTTTATTTTTAATAATTAAAAATTTTGTTTTATTTACTGATTATAATTTCAGGTAATGAGTGAAAACATTAGTGCTGCTATAGTTTTGAATGGAGAAATGGTCATGAAGCAGCCACTAATTAAGAGTATGAGGGTTGTCAAAAAGGAAACACTTAAATTAATAGCTGATTGGATCAACAGGTCCAATGATCCTCAAATGGTAAATTTAGCTTTAATTATTATTATAATAATAATTCATTCATACTAATGTATTTTCTTTTGCTTTTCAGGTCTTAGACAATTTTATACCTCCGTTACTCGATGCTGTATTGTTAGATTATCAAAAGACAAATATTCCTTGTGCCAGAGAGCCCGAAGTGCTCAGTGCAATGGCAACAATAGTGAATAAACTTGAAGGTCATATCACCAGTGAAGTACCCAAGATCTTCGATGCAGTGTTCAAATGCACTCTTGACATGATTAACAAAGACTTTGAAGAGTTTCCAGAACATCGAACAAACTTTTTCTTGCTGTTACAGGTAATTACAGGAGATTTTAACGTTAATTATGTTTCGATCATATTAGTTAAGTTGAAATATAAAAATGAATAATAATTATATTATTTAATTAAATGTAGGCGGTGAATGTACATTGCTTCCCTGCATGTCTTTCGATACAACCAGTACAATTCAAATTGGTTCTTGATTCTGTTATCTGGGCCTTTAAGCACACTATGAGAAATGTTGCAGATACTGGTTTACAAATTTTGTATCAATTGTTCAGAAATATGGAAAAACATGAGGATGCTGCTCAAAGCTTTTATCAAACATACTTCACAGACATTCTTCAGCATATATTTAGTGTTGTTACAGATACGTCACACACAGCTGGTGGGTTATTTATTTATTTATTTCTATTATTCACAAAAAAAATTATCTAAAAATTATTTTACATACAATTATAATAGGGCTGACAATGCATGCAACAATTTTGGCATACATGTTCACCCTTGTTGAGTTGGGAAGAATCAAAGTGCCACTAGGTCCTGTACCAGATAATACTTTGTACGTTCAAGAATTTGTGGCGAGGTTGCTTAAAGCAGCATTCCCTCACTTGACGGACAATCAAATTAAGATTACAGTCCAAGGTCTTTTTAACCTTGATCAAGATATCCCAGCTTTTAAGGAACACTTAAGAGATTTCCTTGTTCAAATTAGGGTAAGTACTATTGTTTCACGGGTGATAAAACCCTTCATAAATGCAGACCTACACTTCACCATAAAGAAAAGAAAAAAAAAGTTTTTATAATTATTCGTTTTTCTCGTGAGTAATATATTTCTTATTATCAGGAATACACTGGGGAAGATGATTCTGATTTGTATTTGGAAGAACGAGAAACTTCCCTGCGGATGGCTCAGGAAGAAAAGAGGCGACAGCAGATGGCTGTGCCAGGAATTATTAATCCTCATGAAATGCCAGAGGAAATGCAGGACTGAACAATCTGCCAACATGCCCTTATCAATTTTTTCTGCACATCAGAACAAAGGACGCTCTGCTGTAGGTACTATCGTTTTCCTTTGCCTACAACCAATCCTACCGCCACTATGAATACGCGAATCTACGACACAGGACACACGTTTATAAAAAGACAAGAAACTGAAAAAAATGCGACGAGTGTAAAATATAACTATTTGCCCCATATTCAGAGGGTAAAACCAATAAACGCGATGACTGTTTGTTTATCTGTTATAGGATTTTAAAATTAAAAATGGAGTTTTTGTTGTGGGTAAAAATGTGAAATACCTGCTTGGCGATGCTATTTGTGTACACTTATGGTTGAACTGCGTTTCTAGTATGGAAATGCTAGCTTACAATGAATGCATTTGGCAAACGATTATAATAATAAAAGAATTAAGAGTCTAATGTTATTCTGTGAGACTAAGAAGATGTTGAGAAGTTGTATGTGTGAAAGAAATAATTTGACTTTTTGGTCACAATATATGTCAAATCCCTCAATTATGACATAAGGCAGCTTTATTGTTGAACTTTTTGTCATTAAATAAACACCACTCTACTACGCCGAAGTAAAATGTGACAAGTGCAACAGCCAAATAGCACATTTTTTTTTCTTGATAAATGTTAGGTATTAACCAATGATGAATGTATCGAACCGGGAGTGATTTTTGAATGTGTAAAAGTGAGTGCAAACAACAGATGAGTAACAACGACCTAGTACATCAAATGGGATCGCCGTAGCAGGATTTTAAGCGATATATAAATGTGCTAGACGAATATGTGTGTTTTTATCCGAGTGAAGTTGTATTATAATATTAATATTACAGTTACTTATATAAACTGCGAGTCTTGTATTGGCACCTTGTAAATTAAAAAAAACAAATGATTGCAATTTACTGCTGGTGTTTTGAGGGATTCTCTTACCCATGTTCGATGAAATAGTAAAATGCTGTTACAAGGCCTTCAGCATTGAGGAGTACGATTTTTTAAATACACTTAGTTGCTATAAAAGCATTTCATTTTTCATTCATATAACTCACGAGTCTCGAGAAAGTAGCCTAATGATATGATTTCTTAAGATAAAATCTTTCAACTGAGTTGTGTGTCACTGTTACAAAATGATGCTTGAATTCATTCGTGTAAATCTGGGACCATTACGTCGCTCAGTCTGTTATTACTTGAAAAAGAGTATAATACCTTCTTCACTCAAGGAAGAGCATACGTAATTGTTTTTGCATTTTAACCTGAAGAAAGTTGAATTAAAAATTTTGAAAAATCAAGAATTATTTATTTTTCATCTTCTGTATACTTTAACCAGTTACTAAATATTTGAAGTAATGAATGAATAAATAAATATAGAAATGTATAATTCACGTTAATTTGTATTTTTTCATGTAATTGGTTTGTACAAAATAATCATTGAACAGCTAGTTTAAACGATGTGTGTAAAAATTCATAAGAAAACTGGTTTTTCAAAATTTTGTGTTTGTATCTTAGTCAATTTATTTTCTAATTCAAATGTGCATCGCTGGCGTACGCGTTTGAGGAAACAACCTTAAAGAAAAATAAACTACGAAGTGACAAAAAAGCAACTGAAATCCAAATGATTTTTGGAGAAAAAGAGCGAAAGAGAGAGCGAGAGCGCAAGTAAGCATGAGTAGAACGTGTTTTTGAATGAACATTATTGAGTGGGTTAAAGTCTGTAGGTAGACAGGAATCTAGAAATATTTTCTACAAATAAACACGTGAATCCTTTTTATAAAGTCATAGAAAATAATAACGTGAAGTAAGTACCCTTAATGGATATCGCGTCGTCATAGAGCTCTTTAAGTCGTATGAGTTGTATCAACAAAAAAAGATAAAAATAAAAAAAAATGAAAATTAATCAACGAAAATATTGCAACAATTCGTTAATCGATTAATGTGAAGCAATGACAAACGGAGTTGTAGAGATGTAGAAGAGAAAACGAACGGACACGAGAGAAGTAAGTGCGTGTGAGATATGAGCGAACGGTATAAAAGTTAACAAAAAGATGATATTGTAAATGCGATTCACATGTATCAGACGTTAAATGTAAAAGAATTGCGACTACACATAGGGTAATTGTAAAAAATGTTTTTTGGAAAAATAAATGTGATATCATAAATTTGTAAACAAGCTGTCCAATGTATAAGTAAAAAAGTGTGAATGGGGCATCATTTATACTACATACAAAAAGCATCATATAGGCAATACTTCTTTTACATTCTCGATGATCACAGCAGAATTGTAAGGAGAAAAAGAACAAGTTCCGTCACACTTCCAAGTGCTGGGTTTTTGGCGAGGGTTCGAGTGTATAAGATCCTTTAGAGATCGATCATTCAAAAAGGGTATTTACTGCCGATATTATATCTTTTGTGGTGAGTGGAATTTGAAAATTAGAAGTTTACGCATGTCTCTAGAAGATAAGTGTAGGGCAACAAACGAAGAAAAAGAAAAATAACGATGAACGTATAAAATAATAAAAATGCAAATGATACACGGATTTGTGAATGATGCGAGAGAACGAGAGCACGTAACTTGTATGTACGATCCGCGGGATATGCACACATGGCCACTGGCGACACGCGGCTGGAGCTTTTGGAGCCATTACGATGTGTACCATGCGTCCCAAGACACTCTGGCCGTTGTGTCCCATCGGGCAACGACCGTCAAGGAAGAGCGAAGAGCGAAGAGAAATCTTTAAATATCGAATGTGCGTCACTTTTTGATATGAAGCTGTATTTATTTGCAAATCAATACAACTATTATCGATAACTCATAAGTTTTACAATTTTTTCATCTCGTTCCTCGCACATTCTTTTTCTATATCACTGATGCT
The DNA here is from genome assembly GCA_900474305.1 of Cecidostiba fungosa. Lineage (NCBI taxonomy): Eukaryota > Metazoa > Arthropoda > Insecta > Hymenoptera > Pteromalidae > Cecidostiba > Cecidostiba fungosa. Next base: position 3,045 of record UCOJ01000839.1, on the reverse strand, counting down.
ATAGCCGTAAAGATCGTTGTTATATTCCAACCCTTAGAATATTCCAGACATATTCTTTCCGATATTGTTTGAATATTCCAAGCGTTCGAATATCTAAAATTCGAAAGTGTTTTTTCTTGCAGCACTTTAAGTTTACGCATATAAAGGTATATAACTAATAGATTAGTCTTCTTTGTTACTTTATTATTGATATTTTTTGTATTCTTTATTTTTACTCCGAGAGCCATGGCACTCGAGCTTGTTTTGAAACTTATCCGATATTCTTCACTTCATTCGTCATATTTTTTGTTGTTATTTTTAGTCTCTTTTTTATAACAATGCTTTAAAGAAATCCAGAGTGTTTATCCCGAATAATAGATTAAAACTATAAAGTAGATACGAATTGTATAGCATTATATGGCATTGTCGAATTTTTGAATGTGGTTCAGTTGCTCCCTCACTAAAAAATCTCAGCACTGTAAAGGAATACGAAAACGAATTATCTACTTCGACGTTGGATGTGTAAATGAGCACCATTGAAGATCTACTAAGAAGATTCAGTTTTACTTTTCCAGTTTCAGCACTCGAAATAAAAACTAAGATGAGACGTTCGATATTACAGACTGTTTTAAAAGGAGGAAAAAAGAAAATAAGTAATCGATGTCAGAAAGTAGATTTCACAAAAAAAAAAAAAAAATCAGAGCAAACAAGCGGCAGTAGACTATTAAAAAAAGTCGAGGATCGTGTGATAGTACGTAGTTGTGGTTTATAGAGTACGTCACGTCGTCTGTCTGGGTGTGTGGATGTTTTAAATGAAACAAAGCGTTCTATCAGTTATTCATTATAACGACAAAGTATGTAAAGAGTTTAATAATAATTACTAATAAAACATAAAATATCGCTAAACGCATTTCACAATATTCATTTATTGCCTACTTCAGTTCTTATTCTTATCCGCAATACCTATTATTACACATATATGTGCATAAATACATATACCTATTTATTGAAAGAAAAGATTTTCAAAACCTTTTATTTTATTTGTATTTTGAATGTGATCGACCGGAAGTAGCAGCGTAAGTTTTTTCCGCGGGAACCGGAAATTGATTTTAATTTAAGCCGGCTGCAGCATGCGATATATATGTAGGTATATACTACACTATACAACGAGATGTTTTGTGTTTACATCAATATAGAATATAGGGATATAAGTATAGTGAGGTAGAGACGAAACAGGATAACGTTTCACAAAGAAATACGAATTCGTTATTTCATTACTATTTATCATTTACTTACTGTGCATTGATTTTTATCCCATACGAAGGCGAAAAACGAAGAATCTGACTTATTTACATGGTTATTGCCAGTATCCTTTTTGTAAAGATCGAACGTGATGTCTACCGACAAGAGTGATGGTTTATTAAACTCTCTGCACAAAATCTACACGAATGATCCAATTCTTTTCAAAAGTTATGTAAACAAGAAAGTAACGATTACAACAGAGGATTCTAACATGCACACCGGCATCGTCTACACTGTTGATCCCGTCTCAGAGAGGTTAGGGCTGTTATTGTCTTAGAAAATGTACATACGTCTCAATAGTTCTTTAAATTTATGTAATAATGATTTTTACAACGTTTCGGAGAAATTAAAATGTCTAAACTTATTTGACTTTTATTTTTCAGTGTTGTATTAATGCAGCCCGTTGAAGGGAAAGAAATGATGAAAATGAAAATAATAATGAGGCCAGCAATTCAGAACATTGAATGTTCCTTTGATACTAAAGTTGTACTTCCAGAAATGTTTGTGCCACCTCCTAATCATTATTCTGAAGAAGAGCTTTTGAAAAGAAAGAATTCAGTTATGAAACTATTGATTGAAAATCGTTTTCCCATCACCGAAGACAAAGGTGTGTTGTGCATCGAAGAAACTGTGCGAATAGAACCACCTTACGGACCTGAAAACTGCATTTGCTTGAATAGTATTGTTCTAAATAGAATTCAAACTATATTAAATCGTGTTTCAAAGTAAATTATGGTTTAAAAGTTTATTATGGAAAGGATTAAATGTAAGTGAAATACAATTGTTTTGTTTAATATTAATATATTTTACACAAGATTGTTCTATACTTGTTACAAAAATAAACTTGTGGTCACATTAGGAATGTATGCATGTGCAATGTGAAATCACATATGGCGATCAAAAGATATGTTTGCAATGTTGATGACTGTTGCCAAAACATCCATTAAGGCTTATCTATATGAAATATGTTCTTTATATTCAAATATAACAAAAAAATTGTGTGCATTTTTTGTGCGTGCTTAAATATGAATTATGCAAAATATAATCAACTATGACATATATAACAGATATTTATAAATAATAGGAAAATTTTTGTATACCTAAAACTCAAATATCAAACACAACAAGAACATGAAATGGTTAATATTAAGTTTTACAATTTACAAAATGAGTGCTTTCATGTTTATTTATGACAAAGTAAGATATAGATGTATTTCATAGGTAGAGTAAAATTGTTTTACTTAAAATATAGTTTCATTTAGAAATAGATTGGAAAGTGAATCATTGACAAAGCTAGATTCTGTAAGTTCTAAGAGCAATGAAAGAGTTTTTAATTATTTTATATAGATAAAGATGCACTATTCAACAATTAATTAGATTCAAATATTGAGGCTCGAATTTGATAGGAGTTAATATATATTTGTATATACACAGTTCAAAATAATTATTAGTATATTTACAACTTTGAAGAAGCAAGCTACGTTTGATTTTTCGTTTTTAGATCAATTTTCCGAGGTTTTACTTAAAAATAAACTTAGATGGAATTTTCTATAATACAAGTAGAAATCTATATAAAACACATGGAATTTACACAGTAATAAACGTAATTATGATTCGATGAATTGAAAATAAATGTTTTATAAAGAAATATTTATGAAAGATCATAAATTATTAAAACGCAATAAGAGATTTACTAACCAAATACTTATGCTTATGCTATATATATAATACTGCACTTGTAGAAAGTATGCAGTGTTGTAAGGC
>UCOJ01000838.1:0-60117 GCA_900474305.1 Cecidostiba fungosa | reverse complement strand
CCGTTTATCAATTAATCTGATATAATGATGTATATACTCACGGCCGAGAAGGAGATAAGGCATGGCGCTCTTAGGACTGGCTGCAACCGCTGCGCATAGGTAAATCGCCGCAGAAGCGGGCTGACCTGTCGCCAGGTATACGATGCCCAGGTTACAGGCTGCTGGAAGCGCTAGAGGATTCAGGTAGTGAGCTCGCTTCAAGCACGTGATCGCCTGGAAAATGAATGCTTAGCTTGTTAGCTCATGCATTTAATAGCCTTACCGAACTGTACACTTGTTCTCTTCAATTGTCATCGCCTTTTGTTGCTATGACAATGAGATTCGTCTTCTCGAAGCTATACGCTATATGTACGATTGCCGTTATATCTTATTTTTATTTTTAAAAAACTCGATCACGAAAAAAAAAATCGTTTGACTCCTTATAAATATTGGTGACGGGCAACTGACGCTGATATGCCTCCAGCAATCGCAAATTCGCAAGTTCCTACGTTCTGTGTACGTGGCGACCTCTGGCGGAAAGTCGTGGGACTGCTAAACGTCAGGTTAAGTTTAAAGTGTACACGCAATTAGACATCATTACCCTATACCCTATAGTCTACTATACAATATATAGGATATACCTCCGCAATAGTATACACATATACCACCTCCATATAGTCGCACACTGGTCGCGCACATCACATCGAACATACATGGCTGCCGGTAAGCGGCGGCACCATCGCGACAACAGATCCTTTTCGTCTATCTATATCTATAAGTACTTGTTTTATATATATCTACGTGCTCCGAGCAGTGTACCAGTGTATTCGTAAAGTAGGTATAGTAGTGGGGTATACCTATATAGCATGCGTCAAAATCCGTATTATGCGTTTGTGTGTATTCGTATGCGCTCGAAGGAATGTAACGACGTAACGTGTCAGTATTCGCAATTGCACCACTGAGAGAAGACTGTTTAAAAATGTGAGTTTCCCAAGTGTCAATCAAAAGGTCTGCTTGTCGAATTAAAGTAAGTAACTTTTGCGACTAAGCCCATCAGAGAGAGAGAGAGAAGAAAGCGAGGGACTCGGAGAGAGAACACAAGAACGCGATCGAATGCTTTCAGCTTATCAACACACTCGTATAGGTTCAGTTATACAGATTAGATATGTAATATACTTGCAGCCGGAACATTCCTTGTTGCGTTATTTTTCATGTACGATTACAGCCATTCGTTGAGGTTATTCCTTTGTTCATGTTCACACGTATATTACGTTCTCATTTTTCACCATCTGTTTTTCTTTAATTTTATTCAACTGGATTATGTTGTTGATTATAAGTATAGTTGTTTCGGTTCATTTTTCGATAGATAGTCCACTGTGTATTACAAACGCGAGTGTTACTCATGCGTGACGAAAATTTGTATTTTCCAGATGAATCGAATTTGGAGCCAAGATGTCTACACTAGTCTGCGATAACAGAAAAAGCTGAGAAATGAAAACAAAGAAGAATGATAAAATAAATCAAGTATGAGCTGCTCTGTAGAACTACGTCAGCCAAGGCAGCAAGGGATGGCGGAGGATCCCCATAAACTCGCTGCAATGATGAATAAATCTCAGAGGCTTGTTCTAGGACTTTCGATTCTGCTGCTAGTTGACATAATCTGGGTTTCTAGCAACGAACTTACAAAAGTAAATAACTTTTCATACTTATTTCATTTGTTTTACAATTTATCTCAAAACTGAGAAATAATAACCCTTTTTATTTCAGTACATTTACCAGGAAGCTACATTTGATAAGCCATTTTTTAGCACCTATGTAAAAACATCAATGTTCACATTGTACTTACTAGGTTTGTGTTTCTGGCCACCATGGCGAGACCAGTGCAACAAGCCGGCAACTTATATGGTAAGTTAGATTTTCGAATTTTAATTTATCATCTCTTTGCCTTAACTAATTAACAAGCAAATGATGCTTTCCAGTTTATAGATCCAAATATAGAAGATGATAATTTTTACTCGGAAGGCACTACAAGCTTAAGCGATCCTACATTTGTACCAATCAAAACTCCAGAACAATGTGATCGATCATCTGGTACTGAGAGTGATGATTCGTCAGTTAGATCAGTACGCTTTAGCAAATTAGCAGAAGTTCGGCATATGTCAGAAAATGACGCGACTGAAGCTCTTATAGCCAGGTTAAGTTATCAAGCAAGTGTTAGGGCTGGTGAACATGCTAGACGACAAGCTAATAAATTTTCCGTTCAAAAAGTGGCTAAAATAGCTCTTATGTTTTGTTTTCTTGTATGTATAAAATTTAAATTTATTATTTTTATAACAGTAACACAAACCTGACTTCAATTTTTTATTTCACAGTGGTTCATTGCCAATTATACTCATCAGATGTCTACAGCTGAAACAGAAGCAAGAATTGTTACTGTGCTGTCATCTACTTCAAGCTTATTTACCCTTTTCCTTGCTGCATTTTACCCTAGTAACAATGGAGATAAATTTACACTATCTAAATTAGTTGCTATAACAATAAGTATTTTTGGTCTTGTAAGTTACTTGTACTAACTTTTTCAATGCATATTATGTTTGGCATTTACATTTACTGACAGAAATTTCAAATTTTAGGTGCTAGTTGGACTCTCAGATTTGTCTATAGAGGCTAGTCGATTACCTACTGGTATAATATTAGCTCTAGTCAGTGCATTTTTTTATGCTACTTACATTGTATTCTTAAAAAAGAAAGTTGATCACGAAGATAAAATGGACATACCCATGTTCTTTGGCTTTGTCGGCCTCTTTAACTTAACACTTTTGTGGCCTTTATTTTTCATACTTCATTATGGCCAATGGGAAGAATTTGAATGGCCCAATCCCCATCAGTGGGCGTTTTTAATAATAAATGGACTTATTGGAACAGTTTTAAGTGAAGTCCTCTGGCTATGGTAATTAAAACTTCATTCATTATGGCTGCAAACTTAACAACGTAGATAAATATATTTACACAATAATATTTTTATTTACTTGCAGGGGTTGTTTTTTAACTTCATCTCTTATAGCAACATTGGCAATTAGTTTAACAATGCCCATATCTATGATAGTTGATGTATTACTAAAGAAAGTTGAATACCCATGTATTTTCTATCTAGGAACCATTCCAATGATCTTGGCATTTTTCACAGTATCTCTTCTATCACATTTTGATAACTGGGATCCTGTTCTAGATTTGGTAAAAAAGCTGTATAAGTGGATTTGCCGTAGAAGCAGATCTATCAGGTAACATTATTATGATATTTCAAAAATATTTGCTTCGAAATTGTTTTCTATTTAATTTATTTCACTTGTTATTAAATTAATAAAATGACTTCTTTATAGGATACCTGACTTAGAAGTAGAACAAACTGAGTCCCTTATTGGTATAAACAGTGGAGAGCATGAGGCGTAACTTGACAATAAATGCAGAGTTACGTGATACTTGAGTTTTTGATATGTCAACAAAAATTATATACTACAAACGCTGAATTGTAAAAAGTGAGCACTAAAGCACGCTTTATTCTATATAATGCCGAATAATGCAAGCAAAATAAGTGCCATATAAATAATTTTTATTTTAAAATAGGTAATTGTAGAATTGGAAAAAGTATTAAATTTTAAATGAGTCAAAAATTTATAGCGGTTGAACAAGTTATATCAGAAACTTCTCAAAGTAGATTTTACAACTTATTACATATTGACAAATTTTTTTCAAAGGGGTGTAAAAGTCATTTCTTTATTGGAGAAAATGCAATTTAATAATATTCAGATTAACGATAAATTTAAATCCTAATAAAGTAGTTTTTTAGTTAAAAGTTCATAAATGATAAACTCCTATTATGTCATAGTCAAAGATTGTTATATTGTACAAATATAGTAAATATGTTAATTTTTAAACAAATTTCTTTTATTTTTGTATAAATAATTAAAATATTTACTTGAATCATGATTAATTGTTAATTACTATATTGAAGAGAAACAAATTATCATTAAAATAATTCATTAATACAAAATATATATCAATTAAGAAATGATTTACACCACTTTTTCAAGTAACATTTCATGTACGATATTGATATGAAGTCATGTGATAATGTATCGACTGTACAGGCTGTTGAATTTCCAATTTGAGTTTACTAGCTTTTTTTATTATACACTTCTATTCATTGTTATCGATTAAATATGCTAATTCACACAAATAACGTCGTCAGTAAGAATATAAAAAAATAAGTAAATAAACAAGAAACTTTAGAGAGAACTCTGTGATTTTGAGAAGCACAGAATAAAGATCTGTAAGTGTAATGTTTTGTATTATCATTGAAATTCACGAGTATAAAGTCTAAAAATAGAAATCTATGCAGACACATTTTTATATTAATAAGATGTATTTTATGCTTTTATACAAATACTGTTTTTGCGTGAACGTATCAAGAAATATTTAGTTATATAAATATGCTATATTCAGATTTTTAGTATATCATGTATGAACTTGTTATTTTTATTGTAAAGCTCGATTCTAGTGCATTTAAAATTTTTACTTTGTACATTGTAGCGAATTACGACGAAATTGGTTAAGTCAATGAAATTATTCGGAACATTTTCCGCTCCGTGTTCTATATGTTAAGTTTCTATTAATAGCTGTTTGATAATTCATTTGAAAATGATAGATACTTTTATTAAAACGAGACATCATCAGTGAGATACTTACTAAGAATTATGTAAGCTTTATATCTTAAATAGTTGCAATATTTATGGCACACTGGACCAACTAAATTTGATGTGTTTAAAAATGCAAAATGAATGAAAAGTAGCAATAGCAAAACGATTTTGTTTTTATTAAACTAGTGTTTCACTAGTCTAGTCCAAAAATAAGGAAATTTTTAAAAAATTAAAAAAAAATGTGAATCAATGTGAAGAATGAATTTTGTATTGCTGTCTCAATAATCAAATTAATCGATAGAACGCACATCAGCATAAAGATTCAAATCGCAGTTTACAAATTTGAATATTCTTTTTTTTTTTGTTTTGTTTTTGTTTTTTTTTGTTTTTAATGAAAATGATACTGTGTGTACGAAAGGTTTTATAATTCCAAAAGTTAGCTTGACAATGTGATACAAAGCGTCTGGAGTATGACAAATTGTTACAGTTACTCTAGGTGATGAGCGACTTTGTCATAAACCCTAGCTAACTGTTCCTATGTGTATCTACTACTATGCATTGTATATTTGAAATGTAAATATTGAATATACTGTACAACTATTATAGAAATTGCATACCTATTGTAAGAAACATTGCAAATATTATTAAAATAATTAATGAAACAACAAATTGATTGTATTTTTTAATTTCAAAATACTTACTTTTCCGAGTATTTATTTGTTTATATGTATAAATAGAACAAAACAATAATGTCTTGGCGATTGGACACAGCTTCAATTTTTAGGTTTGTTTGATATTTGCTCGTTTCTTTGTGCGGCATTCGTAGGCGGAAATATAACCAATTTTATTAAGTAATATTTTTTTGATCGCGAATTTGACTTTTTGTTCTATTTATATTTCTCACTAAAAATCAATTACTCAAGCAAGCAATCAATTACTTCAATATAGACGAGAAAAGTTATGGGTTAGTGATTGACAGTTTCAGTATGGCTTATCACAATGATAGTCGATTGCCGTTAGGTTCTAATTTAAAAGGTGAATATCTTATCTGCAGTACTTATCCGCAATTTATTAATGAAATGGCTATGTTTGATAAACATATTTAAATTTTCAGAAAGAAACGAAACATTTCGTGTGCCATCAAAGTTCGGCAGTTCCTTACGGTAAGTATAATCTTGTGAATTTCAGAAAACATCCCTTTTTATGATTCATAATTATTTTAAAGAATCCCGGACGATACATCTTGGCCGAAAATACCTGAGCGAAGACTGCATGAAAACGTGATTACCAATTCGAAGGTTCCATGCATCGTATCGTTTGCTTCAAAAGCTCCAAGAAATCGAAATAATACCATCAGTCATTTACCCCATCCTCAGCAAGTTTTTTATGAATTATTTTTAATAATATATTTTTTTTAATTTTCGTACAATTTACAATTATTATCTAACTATAGGTTTACTAAGGCTATTCTTCGAAAAAACGAAGTAGAACGTTGTGATAACAATGAAACGTCTAATATCAGTTCATCTTTGCAAACCAGTGCATCGGAACAAACTGCACCTACTTGTACGGATTCGATAAGTTCTAATTTTAAAACGTACGTGAAACAGATATTATATATTATATTACATAAATTCAATTTTAATAACCATCTACCACTGCAGTAAGATATTGATAAAATAGTTTCTTGGTGCCATAATCTATCTTTAACAGTCGTCAGTTTGAAAAGAAAAATTAAAATTTTCGCTTTACAGGTCAACAATTACAGCAACTATCGATTCGCCCGATAAGCCAAAAAATAATCAGAGCAAATTGAATGAGCAAACTGAAAAAGAAGCAATGTGAGTTGAAACTAAAAATAGTCTATTGCGGCGAAATGACCTTTATTGGATATAATCAGCATATTTTCGCTTCGATCAGAGAAACGTCCGACCAACCGAGAGATATCGATAAGGATGGTGTCAAAAAGAGCGGCCGGTCGGATGCTGCAAAAAGTCTCGAGATTATTAATAATCAAATAATCCCCCCGGCAAATAATAAAAATGACACAGATATTATAAAATCCACAGTAATTGGGAAACATCGAAACGCTTTGGCCAATAATGGCCAATCGCCGAATTTAGATGAGCACTTTTCAGAGGTATCGAAAGACAATTTTCTCGTTCAAATGAAATGCAATTAAACTGATAAAAAGTGCGATTCACAGGAAGCTAAAAAATCAAACGCACTTGATAGCGAAGCTGGTCCAACCACGAGAAACGATGACAGAAGCTCAGGTATGAATTCGTAAGAAAGTCACTATAGTAAACGTATTCCACTTAATAAATGTGTAAAATATTTACGCGATTTTAAAGAGGCTGCAAAAGCAGAAGATACGAGCAATCGGCGGCGGCGCGGTTCGTCAAACCCATCGACCTGCGTGAATGACATCCAACATCCAAGTAAATAATCGTCGTTTAAAAAAAAAAATTACATTTCGCATAGTAGCCTATACGTGACATAATAACACGCGTAACATAAATAAAAGGACATTTGCGTAATTACACCACTACGTCAGAGAGGCTGCTACATGAGCGCACGGCTGGCAGCAAATTAAGGTCATCCCGTGGCGAGCTGCACGTGTCGGACACTAGCGATTATTCAGAAGCTTATTCTTCTGATACAAGAAAAGCCGGTCAGATGCAAGGTTTCACGGACAGTAGCTACTACTGCGCGGAGATCGGTAACGAGTTCGCCAAGGATTATGCGGCAAGAAAGTGCAGCTGTTTCGACTCTTGCTACTGCAGTAAGAACATAATACAGACACATGTCTCATAATGTCTATCCGATTCGACAGTTCAGCTGAAATTTATAATTTAATTTTTCTCCCATCATCCGCAAGACATAATCCGACGTATGCAACGATCGTCTCGCAGTAGAAAATGCGCGCATCACTCTGAGCCTCAGATCGGTATGACAAGTGGTAATAGGCGATGCTCAACGGCCTACGGAGTAAGAACATCATCATCTCGACGTTGCAGCGGACTCGCTTATAACTGCAGAGATCATCTACTGCCCAGGGTCGCCTCCGACTCGGACTGCAACCCCGATATTAATAATAATAAGCATGCTAGCGATTTTCTCTCCCAGCCAGAGATCGGTATGAGTATCAATAAGCCTCGTAGGATGTTTCCATCACCTTTCGACGCGGCGAATTACGAAATATCCATGATGGGTGCTCCAGAGTTGAAGAAGCGAAAATCTGATGATGCCCAGCAGCAGCTATCGATCTTCTTTCAAAGCTCGTAAGAGGCGAGATGCGAAGTAGCATTTGAAATAACGATGATAATAATTTTATCCGCGTGTATACTACTTTCAGGAAATTTAATCCTAGCGAGGAATGTGCTACTGCTACTAAGGACACCTCAGCCATCATGAGAACGGATGACACTATCGAAAACTCGTCGTCGTCGTCGCTACGCTTATTGCACAGTACGCTCGACGAGAGAAACCCCCTGCAGGGAAACAAACAAGCAGATAGTCGACTTTTAAAATTCAAAACAGCTGGTATCGCTTATACCAGCTCTTGCGATTAAAGTTCCAGCGTCGAGAGATAATAATAACTTATATATACATATAAACTTCTCTCTCGTTGCTGGAGATTATTCAATAACACTATACGCCTATAATAACATATATATCTCGATAAATTTATATGTTTCTCGCAGTTTTCTTCGGCTGCATCGTCTTCGGGACTCTTCTCTCTCTGCCGTTGATCTACGACTACTTGTTCTACGAGGAGGAGATCGAGGAGTACGAGGAGCTCGGCTACGTCGAGCTCGTGCTGGATTACGTCGTCTCCTCGTTTCAAGAGGCTTTCGCTGGCCTCCTCGACTTGATTAGCAAAATGTTTTTTCAGTCGGTAAGATATGATATATTATATATATATAAAGAGACAAAGAGAGAGATAATCAAATTATTTCTACATTATTTTTCCTCGGTGTATGTATAATGTATACATGTATTATATATACATACAAAGTCATCGTTAATTGGCTAACGCGATGCGAGTTTTGAGAGATTTGCTAACGAGTTCACCTTACGACACGGCCTTATCGCTCGTCTCTTTTTTTACAGCGGACTTGCAGAAAGTGTAACAACGTTAATTGATGCATTGATGACCATCTATTATATAATAATATAATATAGATGAGTGGTCGCTACTCGCCTCCAGATCATTTATTCGAAAGCTTCTATAATAGTCTGTCGGTTAAATCTCATCGAGCGCCTGATAATTATCCTTGGCCTTTACCTATCAACAGCACAATTTATCGGGCGAGAATTTACTGTGAGTAATTATGCGCCTATGCGTGGATTGCAATAAATGAAATTTTATACAAGTGACACGACAATTTGATGTTTTTCTTTCTATGATGTAATCGCGAAAACTCATGTGAAATTCATGTCGCTTGGCGTGTGCGATATGATGTGTCGCTTGTTATCGATGCGTATATATATTTAGACAATATAAAAACGGCATTGTTATCGACAGATTTCGTGTATGACTATAATATCATCAAGTGAGTAGAGAACATCTTGAAACTGGATTCACTCTGATATATAAAGTACGCACGCACATGAGCTTATATTGGCTGCTCAGTTTATATATTCTTTTTTTTTTTTTTTTTTCGTTTTATGTACATACATTTCGTACGTCGTCGCTGCTTTATACACGCAGATTATGTAAAAAAAAGTCAGTGCGTGCACGTTATGCGTGTGCGTGCATAATAATCCTCTTGCAGTTGCTTATAATTATGCATAAGGATCTTCGGAAAAAATTAAATACCCGCAGTATATTCTCTGGAATAAGCACAATCAAACATTTTTAAATTATCAGAAGAAATTAATATGTCTCAAATTAATTGTTGAAAGTATATATGCGATAAAGTATAAATAATAAGCGCTATTGTCACATATTTCAAGACTCGACGAGACAATGTAATATAAGATACGACCACAAAAGAGCGACAATAAGACGTATCCCTTACACATACGTTCGCGTCATACGCTTTCGAAACTCTCTACTCGTCTTTCCCACCCGCGCATTTGCGGACTAAACAAGAATATTCTAAACTGCGATGCTTTTTTCAACATCTAAAAAAGCACACTTTACACTCGATGTCAATTGCAGTTTATAATATCTAATAATTTCCTCGAGAAGTATTCATTATTTCCGATAGCATTATTATATGCTGAACAATAATAGCTGATGCAGTACAGCGTGCAGATAAACAATCGAAGAACGAAAACAGTAACTGCGTTATTGTTTTGAAATTACCCTGTGAACTTCAATTGCAAATAATTGCTGAATTAAAAAAAGAAATCTAATGTAATGTAGTTATTTGTAGATACAGTAAGAATAATAATTATTCATATGTTTTCTCAATTTTTTATCTATCCTCTTTTCTGGATTTCTCATTTTTTACTTATTATCTTTATCAGTAATTTTTAGTTGTTTTCCGTAATTATGTTAGCATTTCTCAGTTTTTCTTAAGTTTTTACTTCTCCCAGTATTAGGGTCATCATAATTTAAATATTACACAGACCAACAAAAAGTATATAAAAGGAAAATTATTGAGTGCACCGCCGAAACAATTGATAAATGCAATACTTTGAAACAACAAGCGTCGTGTATTACACACATGAAATAAATCAATTGCCCACTGTTGATGTTTTGAATTTCACGTAATATAGAAGATAGGATAGCAGAATAAGTGATTATATTTCTATTTCTTAATTTCTTATTTGATGCGCTAATAAACATCCCCTCCAGATTCGAAGTTAATGGGTGGAGCTTGAGCAGTTATAAGAGAGACAGCACCCTCAGCAAGAGTTACATTACAAAACAAATTATATCGCCGCTGCGTTCGCAGCCTCTGTATTAAATTTTACTATATATAATATATAGTGTCTGCGTGTTTCGACAATTTTTCTGTGAACTTATTTCTGTGAGTTATTCACGTGCTTTACTTTCCGTCAAAGTATAAATAAATGTAAGTATTATGATGGATTTTGTTCACTATTGTCGATCAACACTTAATACTTATAAATTCAAGAGTATAAATTCAATTCAAAGTAAAACTATATTTTTTTTCGTTTCGAAGTTTATTAATTAGGTGTCTAAACCGTACTCCAATCTCACATACTTACAAAATACTCTACTAGGCTACTTTTAGAAATTGTAATTGGAATAAAAAAAAAAAATCGAAACACGACCCACCAGTTTTATTATACCATATATATCCGAAGAGCGAAAGTTTTTCAGGTTTTATGTCTTATAAATTTCAAATTCAAACATTCCCGCGCTCGAGATATATCGATTCCGAATGGTATAGTCGAGGTCAGTTTATAATAAATATAGGTATATTATTAGGTATATATTCGAAAAGCTGTCCCCCACTGAAAGAGTCTTTCCAACGACGTAACGACTTGTGCGCAGTCAGTAAAGCGCCGGTTTATCCAGCTGCTGGCACAGTGAGCTCCGCCAGCTGTGTATTAGGCGCTGCCACATGATTCTCCTACTGGCAGACTGGCAGAAGTAGAATAAAGCCAAGCCGCGCACACTGCGATCGGTCATTTTCTCTCCGGCGCCAGAAACAAGTCGACGAGCGCGCGAATATACGCTCTCCGCGACCGAGCCACGTGTTGCCGTTGCCGCCGCTATTTGCCGTGCTCTGCTCTCCCCGAATTTATAACCATCAAAGTCTTTGGACGATCATCTTTCTCATCTCATTGACGAAAAAAACAAGTAATTTCTCGAGTGCTATTTTTTTTTTAAATATACCATTGGATTGACTATATTTATTTATCATTTTTCACGTACTAGTAATTGTTCTAAGTAATCAAGTTTTGTCTCCTTCGCAGCAGAGAACACATTCGCTGCAATGGCAGACTACGTGGTGAATAACTCGAACAACCTAAAGAACGTCGATGTCGAGGAGGACGGGCTCACCGCCGCCCAGCTATTCGCTAATGGCGATGGACTGACCTACAACGACTTCATTATCCTGCCCGGCTATATCGATTTCACCGCCGACGAGGTAGATCTACACTCGCCGCTCACGAAGAAGATCACGCTCAAGGCTCCGCTCGTATCCTCGCCCATGGACACCGTCACCGAGTCTGACATGGCCATAGCAATGGCTTTGTGCGGTGGTATTGGTATAATCCATCACAACTGTACACCCGAGTATCAGGCCAACGAGGTTCACAAGGTAAATATTATTCATCCCTCGATCGTCGGATCGAGCAATTTCGCAACCTTTTCGTCTCTATTTAGCTCTAAACTTTTCTTTTATTTTATTTTCACCATGTTGCTTCACTCAAGCTCATATACTTTCAAATTTTTCGTTTTATTTTTAGTAAGTACAAATGCAACCTATGAAGATTTATGCTCTTCTCAGGGTGATATGATAGTATTTGTCATCCATGTGGAAACTTGATCTTTCAAGCAAAGCCTATATGAGATATTTAATATTATGATGACTTGGTCTTAAATATAATCACTTATTACATTCATTGCATGCATATTCTTCTGGACCTTGATTATATAAAAATAATATTATATAAAGGTATTACAGCAATCAAATCAAGTTATGATGTTATATCTGGATTGTATGTACTGCAAGATGTAATACTATTAGCAAAGCCATACTTTATTGATTTTCATAGCAAATTTTTATGTCTTGGCACATGAAGTGATTCAGGTATCAATATAATGTTTTCAACTAAAGGTGAACAATTTTAAACTGAGTTGGAAAATCATGCAGTTGTTGTCAATGAGAAAGATTCAATTAAAGTTAATGAATTATAAGAAACCGCCAAGGTCAAATATCTGTATACATTATTCTTGTGATTTGAATACAAGTTTTACTGCTTTCAATGAGTCTCTTTAACTTTGTCAAAAGAGCTAATTGTAAACAAGATTTTAATTTTCAAACATTTTTCTAGGTCAAAAAATACAAGCATGGATTCATCAGAGACCCTGTGGTACTCTCCCCAGTTCACACTGTTGGAGATGTTTTGAATGTCAAAGCTGTACATGGATTTTCTGGAGTTCCAATTACTGAAGATGGCAAATTAGGTGGTAAACTCTTAGGCATTGTTACATCGAGAGACATTGATTTTCTGGAAGACTCAAAGGCTCAACAAACCACCAAATTAGAAACGATCATGACCAAATTGGCCAATTTAGTCACAGCACCATCTGGCGTCACTCTGCAAGATGCCAATGCTATTTTAGAAAAATCAAAGAAAGGCAAATTGCCTATTATCAATGAGAAGGGAGAACTCGTAGCTCTCATGGCAAGAACTGATCTGAAGAAAAACCGCAGCTATCCAAATGCCAGCAAAGATGAGAATAAACAGCTTTTAGTTGGAGCAGCTATTGGAACACGCCCTGGAGACAGAGCTAGACTTCAACAGTTAGCTGCTGCTGGTGTGGATGTTATCGTCTTAGACTCATCTCAAGGAAACTCCAAATACCAAGTTGATATGATTAAGTTTATCAAATCAACCTATCCAGAACTTCAAGTGATCGCTGGAAACGTTGTGACTGTAGCACAAGCCAAAAACCTTATCGAAGCTGGAGCCGATGGTTTAAGAGTAGGAATGGGTTCAGGATCTATTTGCATCACTCAAGAAGTGATGGCAGTTGGTAGGCCACAGGCAACAGCTGTGTACAAAGTTTCAGAGTATGCAAGAAGATTTGGTGTTCCCATCATTGCTGATGGAGGAATCCAATCAATTGGTCACATTACCAAGGGTCTTAGCATAGGAGCAAGTACTGTGATGATGGGATCCTTGTTGGCCGGAACATCAGAAGCACCAGGAGAATATTTCTTCAGTGATGGAGTCAGACTAAAGAAATACAGAGGCATGGGCTCAATTGAAGCCATGGACAGAAAGGATGCCAGTGGCTCAGCCATGGACAGATATTTCCATAACGAGATGGACAAATTGAAGGTTGCACAAGGTGTTAGCGGATCGATCGTCGATAAGGGAACGGTATTGAAGTTCCTCCCATATTTACAATGCGGTATCAAACACGGTTGTCAAGATATTGGAGCAAAGTCTATCACGGCTTTAAAACAAATGATGTACAATGGAGAATTGCGTTTTGAAAAGAGGACACACTCTGCTCAACAAGAAGGTAATGTTCATGGTTTGTTCTCCTATGAGAAAAGGCTATTCTAAACGTTGACGAAGATATGGGGACAATTTACATAATAAACCAGTACCTGTATTTCATAAAATGCCAGCGACCTCGGCACTAAAAAACTCAGTGATATGAAGTTATGCAAAAGTGATTCATGTTTTGAACGTTATTAATACCGTGAATCAATCGCCGTCGAGTTATTCTGATGCATAATTACACACTTCGTACCTGGTGCATATTTTCGTAATTGTAATTTTTTTAACTTCAAAGTAATTAATATGTATGTACAACAGACGTATGAAAAAAGTCTTGACTCCTCCTTTTGGTAGGTTTTTTTACCATTACTTTGCGACATAATCAAGTAACCAGGTTTTTTGTAACGTGTACTCGTGTGAAATTTATTCAATTTTGAGAAAAATTAACTGTTTTTTGACGAATTTCTGTAAAAAGATTTAAAATATTGTTCTATTGTGCTGTAACAATGTGTTTGCCATGTTTTTTTTACGAATTGATTTTAACTAAAATGGAAATCAGGTATATTGTATATACATAAATACACATTTTATTTTTTAAACTTATACAAAACCAACGAATTTTACTCTTTTGAGTAAAATATAACTTGAATCATGGGAACAGTATAAAATCTTTAAATGTTTTATATCCTCATTTTTGACCAATTACATGTTGATATAGTTCATGTTGTGTTATTATTTAATACACATTTTGATGTAAGCAATTTATGTCGACCGTATTACTTAGTGTCTAATAGTTTGTTTGATCCGTATGAAACGTTGATACTTAAGTTATAAATGAAAAAAATGTATTTACCATGTATATCAAGTCAATTAATTTTACAGACTTCTCTTAATTTATAATTCATTTGATAATAATTAGGTTTTGAGAGCTTTAATAAATAAAGCTTTAGAGAATTTTATACAGGTAATAATGTGTCAAATTATATATGTTTAAAATAAATATATATTCAAGTTGGAATAATCATTGTGTTTATTTCATATTAGTTTTATAAAATACTCTTAAGAAAATACAGGGGAATCTTAAAAAGATAAGAGAATTCAAATTTACAAAATAGTTTTCTTAAACATAAGAAAAGATTCTTCTATAATAACAATATATATGTGAAGAATATCTATTTACATACTAGACAAAAATAAAATATATTGAAATAAAAAATGATAGGCATATTATGTTATGTGCCTAAAGACAATAATGAAAACAAAAATTTATATAGGCATGTATAAAAGTCATTGTGTTATTTTCTCACATTTGTAGACTAAAGTCTTCTAAGCATACAATTAATATATCCAATCGCTTGCTTAAAACATTCATATGATAATTCATCTAATATAGTTGTGAACATATTAATTATGGATTTCTGAAACTGAAAAAGACATAATTTGCAAACAATAACTATATTTTGAAGCTTTTTTTCATGTTAAATATATTGCATTAAATATTTTTAAAAACAAATTTCGTGATAAAATATTATTTTCTCTGAGTAGCAGACAACTCGCTTAACAAGCCGTACGATTAGCACTATTTTCTAGGAACCTTTCGTACGCATCACAATTTTAATTCTGCACAAACATTTCCTCAAACTAGGAAGGTTCGAGAACATTATGCATAGCATATTTCCATGTCCATGCTCGTGCTACTTCTTCAAACCTTGCTCTATCATTCATGTACATTTCACCCAATTCAGGCTCCATACAAACCTAAAGAAAAATATAATTTTCATATGTCAGTCTTTTACATGCAAGTAATTTGCATAACATATTTTTGTTGTCTTACCTGACAATAAGGATCTGTCAGTAAACTTTGAACACTGATGAGAACTTTTGATATAGTTAATGCTAGAGACCAATTATGATGTATAGAATCAATTCCAACATCCCCATGTCTAGACACATTTGGGTGAAGTATTTTGGTTAAAAATCGTACTACTGGTGGTCTCATTGGATAACTAAAAAAACAATTCATCAAGTATTTCTATTGCTTTAAGACATACGTTAATTTTGTAAATAAACACTATTTACGTACCTGTATGGTACTTGAAGATAGAGATAGAAGACACCTCCTTCATATGGACTACCAGCTGGTCCCGTAATTGTTGCTTGCCAATGGCAGCACATTTGATCAAGAGGAGTTGCTTCTATACCTTCAGGTGGATCACTTCTTAAACCTTTCAATTCAATGCGTAATCGATTTCTCCTCCAAGAGTTTTCTTCAACTTTAGGAGGCCGTGTGCGATGTAAAGAAGTTTGAGATAAGCAGGTTTTACAAGGAGCTGAAGATGCAAGCCTATCATAGGCCTTATACCAATTTCCAACCATTCCATTGGTTGGTTTGAACAAAGGCCATCGCAATTTAACATGCTTCTGCCATAAATCTGGAGTTATATGGGTAGACAATAAATTGCACCATCTTCGACAAACATTTGCTGCACACCAAAGACTAACATCATCTAAATGAGAAAATACTGCCAAAAGAACTTCGGGTGGCAACCTTTCAACAAGGCCTGGTTCACTAATAGACTTATGCTCAATTTGTTTATAATTAGTTAACAAATCCAGTCTCTTTGATAAATTCCATGGTCTTGATGGTTCTCCTTTTTCTGCATACATTTCATAATTTCTCATGGGTTGAAACAATCCAGCATATTCATGATTATCTGGTTCTGGTTCCTCAACTGGTCCAGAATCTTCTTCAGGACTTTGAAAGTCCTCTTCAAGAACATCGTGCTGTGGATAATTTTCAACATCCTGCCTTATTTGAAGATTATTCAGGTCCAAACGTAACTCATTTGGATTGTTTTGCTGAGGATTGTCATTGTTCTGATCCCCGTTATTGACAGCATTATCATTGTTGGCTGGAGCATTGTTACATCTGGCTGGTACAAAATTATATTGTTGAAAATATACAGCTCGATTTTGATCAGGCGAGTCTGAAGGACTGGAAACTATTGGTGTAGAATCTTGAGAAGAATTTTGATCTGTTTGACTAGCTCTTCTTTCTGTGTTGTAGAATAGATCAACAGGCTCATCATTGCCAGAATCTTCATCATCGGTTTTCTGTAATTATAAATCAATTAATACGAGTTCAGTATTTTAACATAATATAAATATTTTCACTCACCTCGCTAAATGTAAGTGTTTGAAGTAGTCCCACATCATCAGGAAATAAAAATGCATGGCAAGTTGCACAAACTGGTTCTCCAAAACACGGCCCATAATAACCATTGCAAATGTAACAAGCACTTGTCTGTAAATTAAAAAGCATTTGCATAACTATTTGATCATTTTTTATCAATGACAATCACTCAAACAACTTTGCAAACGAATCATATACACGCAGCCTTGCAGCCCTATAAGTATACAATCGACGAAATGTTATTGTTAGTAACGCGATGGTCATTCAAATTACATATACATATAGACAAAAACATTCTTCATTGAGACCAAAGGGCACCACAGAGCAAAATAACAAAGCAGCTTACCGAGAACTCGAATTCAGGATAATCCGGCTGTATAACAAATTCAGGACTTTCTTTGGCCTCCTCTTCCATGTCCGAATGAACGCTCGACTCGTCTTTTTCCGTCATGTTTTCACCATTTTCAACGTAGCTGGCACAACAAATTTTATCTCCAGCCATGTTGACAGAATGCTAGACTATAACATATATATATGTATAGACTATACATAGCGCAGCACGACTGCTTCGTAAAAATTCTCCGTGAACGAAGACGCAGCAAGTTGCAGGCCAGTAGAAAGAAAGTGCCTACTATAACGCAGAGAAATTTCATTGGGTGAAGCACAGTCCACGAAGCGCACGTTGGGCCAATCGCCTGAGAATCTCTGGGTGATGCTGATCGACAGTCAAATATCAACAGTTTGCTTCAAAATCACTTTTTGAAAACGATCCTTAAATTTGATGCACTCATTTGATGAGGTCTCATCATTGCAATATAAGTATCCATGCGGCTATATTGCGCTTGAACGCACATATTCATCTACTTATGAATTATCTTAAATAAACGCAGTGGTTCATATTACTTTTAGTGTGGAAAATATTTGTATTTTAATAATAAGCGATTAATGTGTATGGAAATAAAAATATTTTTTTAATTTTATTACTATAAGAAAATTAATGGTACATTTACATTCTTTTATATTTTTCGCGACAAAATAATGTCGATTCTAAATTAAAGCGCCCTGCATTACCAACGTTACAGTTGGAATGGAACGTGGAATGAAATAACTTAAAAACTGCGCGAACCTTATTAGAGCGCAGAACGTCCTCCATCACTCGATCGGTAGTGTAAATACCCTCCTAAGGAACGCGCACCGGCGCACCATTAGAATTGGAACCAAATAGAACAACACCCATTTTGCAAGATGTTCTTCGGCTCTTCTTGCATGCAACTGCAGTCTGCAGTTTAGTACGGACTTCAATCCTAATAGCAAGAAGCAGGTGCCGATAGGTAGGGGAAAAATCCTCCTACTCCGAGGCTTGTACTGCGCTTGCTTACCTATACCTATATACAAATATATATTTTATATAGTTACAGCTTTGGCAATTGTGTGCCATAACTTTGTCAGTTTGATGCGATATATTTTGCTTTCGAAGTGAGTCGTTTCGTAAAAAGAACGCCGAATGCAGCATTCGTTACATTTTTGCTATTCATCGCTGTCGAGGCGAGGAGTGACATCGAAAAGAGATTGTTGGAAAACAAACGATTGATAATAAAAGCGGCTGCTGGTAGAGAACCATGAAACGAACAAAATGAAAAAGAATTACAATATCGGTTCTGATGTCAGGTCGAACGACGGTCTTGAAATCACAAGACGATTATACAGGTAGGATTAATTTGTTAAATAATCAACTGTACCTACTGCTTTTGATACCTTTTCTTGAACCAACATCGAAACTTGAGAATAACCTACAATTTCCCATTGCAACATTCTAAATGCTAATAATACACAACAGGCGAATTTTCGAAAAAACCTAAATTTTAGTATAACCACATGTTTTCTTACAAATACATAAATAATATCATAATAATGATAAATAGAATACAGGAAATGAGGTCTTATTGATTCTTTAAGCTTCGTACATAACCTCAAGTAGATTGTTTTTATTTATTTTTTTGTTTGTTTTAACTTGATTGTTATATCAATTTTTGAATCAACTGATTGTTTTTCCAAAGGAATATAACTGAAATTGCCAAGAAATTAGAGGAGCACAAAAATCGTGCTCTCACTACAATTGACATTTTCACACCTACTGGAGAAGCATTACGATCTAAGCTAAAAGATTATTGCGAAAGATTAATCATTAACGATCCTGTGAATCATGTGCAAAAAACAGAAGAATTGCTTTGGAGAAGAGGCTTTTATGACATTGTCTCTACAGCAAAGAAATTACGAAAGGTTTGCATTCATTAAATATATACTGTACTTTCTTTGTTTTTAATATTTTCTGAATTTATAACATTTCAATTTTGCGTAATGATAATAGGGGAATGCTTGGAATGACATGGAAAAAGCATTTCTATCAGCCCATCTGTCAGTGGGTGTAGGGTTTTATCATCACTTGATCTTACGTTTGCTGCTAGAATATGATTTGAAACTTCCAGGCATAATTGACTTTGCATATTCACAAAACCAAAAGGAAATAATTCATGTAAGTTTTATCTTGAAATTTTTTAAATATATGTTAAGATTGATATTAAAATTATAATCATTTTTCAGATGGAAAAAGGAACAAATACATCTAAAGTGCCGACATTAGAAGTGAAAAAATGCGTTACTCGTTTTATTCATAGAAGCTTAATTTGTCTTGGAGACTTGGCTCGTTACAGATTAGACATAGATCCCAATTGGGATCCACAGATTGCAATAAGATATTATAAAATGGCAGTAGCTATTGATGATAAGTATGGAATGCCACACAATCAATTGGGTACTGTTGCCAGTAATAAAAATTATGGGCTTGATGCTGTTTATCATTATCTGAGAAGGTTTGCATAAATCTTTTATAAACTAAACTTAATATAAACAAAACTATGATTTCAATTACTATATCAACTTTCCAGTCTTTTATGTCTGGAGCCATTTGAAGGAGCAGAAGGGAATTTGAAAAGAACTATTATTGTTTATTCTTATACTGGTAAAGAGAAATGTCTGACACATTCTTGTGTAGCAAGATTACTTTTGTTATTGCAATTGTGGGACAACAGTTCTACGAATATTGATAATATTAATCAAGAGTCACAAGTGAGTTTTGGTCTATCTCTGATATAGCTTTAATTAATTTATATTAATTATTACCGCATATTCATTGGGAACTAATTTTTTTTTCTTTTCAGATACTGTTAAATGATATTGAGAACTGTTTAAATGTCGAAAAAACTGACAACATTGATAAAAAATCTACTGAGAATGAAGACAGTATTGAAAAATATTTATTACATTATAAAACTGAAGAAACTGTTTATTTAACGGATGAAATGATATTTAAGATCATAGTAATTTGCCTGATGAAAATAATGAAAGTACAAATGAAGGAACCTAATGACGGTCACGGCATTACTGCGTTCGTTTTAGCTGTGTTTTCTCAACTGCTGCAGTTTGTTGTAATAAGATTGCAAGAATCGCTTCTTGATTTATCCATGATAAGCAAAGATTATAATTTTGATAAAACGGCTTATACCAAAGAAATAGCTGAAAATAAAAATGGCATTGAAAGTACAGAAAAAACCGATAACGATAAGGACTTGAACAATAAGTCTCTGCAAGATGGTTCAGATAGTTTCAAATGTTTTAAAAACGATGGTAAAACTGAAATAAACGGAAATCATGTCAAACGGCGAACGAAAACACGGCGAGACAAATCAAAGAACCTTTTGACAAAACTTCGAAGACCACGAAATCGCAAAAATAGTTCTGATTCTGATATAAGTGATGGAGAAGGAGTAGCTATAGGATCATCTAGTGAAGATGTAAATTCCGATATTACGGAAACCGAAGAAGATGTGATGAGCGATGAAAATGTTTTATCTGATGATGCTCTGTCTGAGGATTTAACAGACGATGAAAAAGACGATAAGGAAGCGGATGTTTCATCGGAAAAAATAAATGGAAACATTGCTATTGAAGATAAGTTCATCGTAGAAAATGAAAACGAAAATGAGGATGAGAAAAACATAAACGATATAACTGTGAATGGAAATGAAAATACTGTAAATGTGACCCCAAATCCAGACAGTACCTACGATGAAAATAACGCTTCAGCAAACACGCTTACTTACGTTGCACAGATGGAAAAGCAAAACCTAGATCCAATTAAAGTCTTGAAAGTTTTAAAAGACGAAAAAATACTTATTTCTATCAAAGTTTGTTGTGATTGGCTACAGGGACAAAAAGATATTATAAGAACCTGTGCCAAGGGATCAAAATCGTTACTTAAACGTTTAATTACTTTATTAAATTTGATTAATCTCGATAGCGAAAGTCTTTTGAAAAAATGGGACAAAGAGTTGGATATTTTGCCATGTACTGAGAAAGTGAAAGAAGCTGTTAAAATTGTTCCTTTAGCGGAAGATATAGACTTGAAAGGTTTGAAAATTGTCGAGATGGCTCATCAAAATATTGATTGGGATATTTTAAACAGGAAAAAGATGACTGACTGTGAAGAAACTCTACTCCGAGCGTTAAAAATTGTTGAGTTTGGTCATTATTTATGTTCAGTAACAGAATCTGGAGTAACTTATGACAAGAGTAAAGGTTTATTTGTCATAGCAAATCAAGAGACTACTGATACAAAAGAGAGCCAAGTTGATAATAAGACTTTGGAGATAGATCAATCCAAAGGAAAACTCATGAGACACATGGGAAGACTGTGGCTAAAAGCGGAAGTTCGAGCTTTAGAAAGTCGATTACATTACAGATTAATGTCACCGTATTTAGTTCCTGATCATGAAGCTTTCTCCAAATTCATGCCAGTCATAAAACAATTAGTTTATGCCAAAAAGTTTATTGTAGTCATTCCATCAGTTGGTAAGACGATTATCCGATTGTCATTCACATATTAAATATTTTGACATAACGTTTTGAACTATAATTATATTAAATTATTTGCAGTGATTTGTGCTTTAGATGAGATGAAAAAAATTAGTAGTCATGCAAGAGAAGCAACCAGATGGATTGAAGGACAATTACAACGAGGATCGCGTTTTCTAAGAGCACAAAGACCTCATGAAAAGTTGCCATTACCTTTTATAAAAGGGCCAAAAGCTAAGGACAAGGAAGCATGGCTTTATTTCCAAATAATAGAATGTTGCCATTTTCTTACACAACAAAGCAAGGCTGGTGATTCTGAAATTCCAGTCGTGACGTTACTAACTGGTATAGATGATAAAAAACTGTTTACATTTAGCCCTGATGGATTAGCCAAGAGTGCTGGTTAGTATGACAACTTATATGCACTTAGATGAATCTCAAATTTATATGACACAAAATAATAATGCAATTTTTCGAACTTTTTTCAGGTGTAAATTTTGAACACATTGGTTCATTTCACGCGAAATGGAAACTATCCATAAAAAGTCATGGTTGAAGGAAAAGAGCTCTGAAGTTGGAATTTGCTCAAGTCAAATAAAGGATAATAATCAACTCGCTAACTGAGCAGTATCAGAATGGTACTTCCAGATCCGGCGAATAAAAGGGTTGGAAACCCAGGAAGAAACTCGCTTACAGAAACAACAAATCTACGACTTCGACATTCCTGTCGAAAATAAAATCCAACTGACTGTGAAGCGAATTTTTTTTCTTAATCTCTGAATATTTTGTTTTATTATTATTAATATTATTCAATAAAGTTGTTTTTTATATGAGTCTGTACGCGTATACTGTTCTTTCTCTACACTTCGACACGCTGTCTTGTAATTTATAATTTTTGTTTTCCCTGGTAACATCGGAAGGGCCAACTTGAAGCAAGAAAATAACTAACCAACAGTCATTGAGACATTGAGTCATAGAGCAAGGAAGAATTATCTGGTTAGTTTCGCAGCAAGTCATTGGTAGGAGAAATAACCTCCTGTACAATTGTACGAATTCTGAAAAGCGGCACTCCTCGAGAGTAGCGGCAGAGTTATAAAATGCACAAAATCAATGGTGGGAAATAACAGAAAGTCTTAAGACAAAGTCATTTGAAAAGTGCGAGTAGCAGGTACTGGTGATCTGACTGTCGGTAGAAGAGCTGTTTGTCGTGCGCCAGTTCGGGTAAATTGAACGGTGCGTAGACCACTTGATATAGACCACGTAGACACTTGTTATTGAATCGAGTCGGCACGAGATGCTCGTCTGTATTCTTTTGTATCTCCGCGGAGAACTAAACCTAAACGTGAAATTTCACGATAGGTAAATTTTTACAGGACGAAAGCAGGCAGTGTTCTTTGAAGTGACGGCAATTAATCGACGAGCTTTGACGTGCCGCTGCTCGTTTTTCCCACGTTTCCACGAGGAAAAATTTAAAGCGTCAAAAGTAACGAGTCATCAGCCAATCCAAGATGGCAGAGGGCCAGGATAGTCAGAAGAAAATTACAATTACCGTTAAAACGCCCAAAGAAAAACAGAGCGTCGAAATCGAGGAGGATGCGACGATTAAAGATGTAAGCCTTATCTCCTTTAGCTGATGTTTGCCAAAGGCTGTGCTCTTACACAGCCCGCCTTTGCATTATTACACATTTCGAATGTCATCATCATTGTTTGGTTATATATTATTCTCTTATTGTCATCTTTTTCTTGCTAAATACGCAGTTTAAGGAGACGGTCGCCAAAAAGTTTAATGCACAGCCAGAACAGCTATGCCTCATATTCGCTGGAAAGATCATGAAGGACCACGAAAAGCTGACAAATCACAATGTTAAGGATGGTCTGACAGTGCATCTTGTCATAAAAGCTCCACGTACGGCGACAAGCCAGAACAATCAAGATACTACGCCCCAGAGAGCTGCAGGTGTGTATTGCCATAATATGCAATAAGACGAAAGACATTCAGTTTTTGTTTCTTATATATACATTATTTATATACAATATGTTTGATACATAACACAATCATTGAATTGCTCTTTTGTAGCCGATATAAATATGTCTCCGTTTGGATTGGGTAGCTTGGGAGGACTAGGTGGTTTAGAGAATCTTGGATTGGGTTCTGCGAACTTTGTTGAATTACAGCAGAGAATGCAAAGAGAATTATTAACCAATTCGGAAGCTTTGAGACAAGTTTTTGATAATCCCTTAGTTCAGAGTTTAATGAATGACCCTGAAAATATGCGTAGCTTATTGCTTGCTAATCCTCAAATGCAAGAATTGATGCAGCGTAACCCAGAAATAAGTCATATGTTAAATAATCCAGATCTTCTTAGGTGAGTCAGCATTGTCTTTGACTTTGCATATTTATTTATTCATACAAAATTGTGTGCATATTGCTTAACTGTTTTCTTTTCGAATATCAATCTCATTTTTTTGGCTACAGGCAAACTATGGAATTAGCTCGCAATCCATCAATGTTACAAGAATTGATGCGCTCACATGATCGAGCACTATCTAATCTTGAAAGTATTCCAGGGGGATACAGTGCTCTTAGACGCATGTATAGAGATATTCAAGAGCCAATGTTGGCTGCTGCGGCCAATGAGAGGAACCCTTTTGCAGCCTTAGTAGAAAATAGCAATGCGGATTCACAAAATCCCCAACAGGGTCAGGAAAATAGAGACCCTTTGCCAAATCCTTGGAGCCAAGGACAACCTAACAGTGGAACAACAACTGGATCAACAACAGGTTCAGGTACAGGAGCAAGAGGTTTGATGGACACACCAGGAATGCAAAGTCTTACAGCTCAAATGATGGAAAATCCAGCGCTTATGCGTAATATGTTGAATGCTCCTTATACACGTTCTATGTTAGAAGCTATGGCTGCAGATCCAGCAATGGCTAGTAGAGTTATATCGGCAAATCCATTCTTGAGAGGTAATCCACAAATGCAGGAACAAATGACAGCTATGATGCCTGCACTAATTCAACAAATGCAGAACCCACAAATACAGAGTATTGCTACCAATCCTGATGCTCTAGCAGCAGTAATGCAAATTCAGCAAGGTATGGAACAACTTCGAACTATTGCACCAGATCTTGTTGGAAGGTAAGATCACTAAGATGTAAAAGTAATTTTTCACGATTTTACAATAGTATATCGCAATTTTGTCATGATTTGTAACATTTTATAGCATGGGTTTGACAGTCCCTCCTAGTCCTGCAAGTACGCCAAGTGCAACTCCCACAACAAACACTACTTCAACACCTGGTCAACAAACCGACTCGCCATCAGCAAATCAGGATGCGTTCTCTCAATTTATGACGAGAATGGTAAAACTACTAATTTTGTTATATATATTTAATTTTTCCTAATTGACATTACTTTAAAATATTAATGATTTGTACAGCTCTCTGCTATGGCTTTAAATCAAGGAGGTGAGGTCGATGGTCAACTTCCCCCACCAGAAGAACGATACAGAGCGCAACTAGAACAATTGACGGCAATGGGCTTTGTTAATAGGGACGCAAATTTACAAGGTAAATTTCATTGTATTTGTCTCATTACAACACTAACCAAGATGATTTTACATGAATTATTTTGAAACGCATGCTTATTAAGTGCATAACTATAAATTTTAATTTTAAATGTCACTAAATAACCTTTTTTGTGTTAAAATTTTTTTCCTTAGCACTAATCGCTACGTTTGGAGATATTAACGCCGCCGTTGAAAGACTACTGGCCAATGGACAAGTATCTATGAGCTAACCACCACAACTAGTAATGCTGTTATTCCATTATAAGCCAGAATCCCCTTACTTTTCCTATTGCATCAGACAAGGTGACAGAAACTTGAAGTAGCTTTTGACTGTCAAAAATTATAAAATGAAAAAAAATTTCCGGCAATCGTTGACAGAATACACGCTACTTTTCTTCATTCACTGTGCATTTTTCTTTTCTACTTAATAGGTACTTGTGTCAAAGCTGATCGTACCGAATATTGTAAAATGTTAGACGTTTGATATTTCTTCTGTCTATTATTTGATGTGCTATAGATCTATATAACTGTATTTACATATCCAATTTGGAAAAAAATTATATTTTGATTAGCTTGCTGTTATATTCGTGAGATAAAGTCATTAGACATTCTTACATAAACGTGTTTATTTCCGTGATGTATTTTAGATAAATTGTATACTAAAAAAGCAAATACGATTTTTTTTTTGTTTTGTAACATTAAAGAAGTGAACTCCAAATTTTTGTGAAACTGAACCCGATTATGCAAAAAATATGAACCTTATAAATATAAACATAAGGGACTACCACTGAATTCTTATATCCCATTAGAAAAACTCTTAACAAAATCTTATGACAATTTTATCTGCAGATTATAAAGAGACACAAATATTAAAATTCTATTATATGTATACACATATATCTCTTTCTGTAATTATCTAGACATGATAAGTCTTGCATGAAACGTTATTCAAATAGTATATAAATCTTGTATGAATTTAATTTGATCAAAGTAAGGCAAAGTTTTTCTTACTATTAAGTTTCGTTGCTTCTGTCGGTGGAATTATAACTTCTTCTCAAACTCCTCTATAAAAATAAAAGCAAAGAGATTGAACATGAAAGTTCTAAATGAATGTCAAAAGCAATTAACTAATAGGCGGTCAAGACGTTTGATATGGTGATTGATTGACGAGTTTCATATTATACACGAGGTTACAAAAGAGTAAGAAAGAAAAAAAAACATAGATACGGCATGAAGCGCAATAAAAAACAAGTACAGAGCGCGCGTATCCTAAGCTCTGAAAAAGCCTACACACTAATCAATCAACGAAGGAATATTTTCCTTACCACTTTTGTAATTGTAATTGTAAGAGGCAAATATTCTCAAATAAAGAATGCCCATTGTAAGCTTTGATCTTGAGTAGAATTACATTTGCTTTAAAATGTAATTGGCCAGCATCTAATTTTATTTTTTTGCTATTTTCTAAAAAAAAAATTTTAAAATAGTTTATTCTTTATTTGAAAATACAAAAAGCTAAAAGTTACCGTGAATCCATGAAAATGTTACATTGTGCAAAGGCGTTCTTGATTTAGTCTTCTACGGTATTTTACAATTATAGCATTCGTTATGGGCAATCATTATATTTGTTGATTCTATTCAGCTGTAAAATGGTTTCGACCAGTATATAATGAGCATGCTTCTCATATTACAAATTTTTAGATTTGTAGCGAGACGATCGTTTGGAGGCGAACTTGCGTGGCGTAGGGTTGTTATAGGTGAGCATGCGTAATGGTCGAATTATATAAATAAATATATAAATATATATATATAAATGCAAAAAGGAATAGCAACTAAAAAAAAATGTCACATGTAAATGTGTTACACTTAAAAAAAAATTAATTGTCAACTTAGCTTTTAAGGATAATAAGTAACAAGGAAATGATAAAGCAGAGGTGAATGTTGTAAATTAACTTTATTGGAGAAAATGATGATTTTAATATTTTTGATTGACGTATACTTCTAAATATTCAAGCGCATATTGTATTACCTTTTTCCGTGTACACAGTATAATTCACTGAGGCAAAATAAAATATTGTGTAAAAGCTATTATATAACAAAATAAAATTATGGTTGATTCGTAAATTGTTTGGCTACAGATTATTGTACAGTCCTTTGAAAGCACAGATCACTGTTTCGCGCGTAAAAATCAATTCGTGCTTATATTTAAAAAGAAACAAATACAATAATCCGCGTGTTTGGTATGAGCCGCTACAAATAGTTGTTAAAAATTAAAAAAACAATCAGGTCCCCGGAAATTGTCTCGTGATAGAAAATAATAAATTATAAGAATAAGGCAAGCGACAGTACCGACGGAGCTGAGCCGTCTTCCACTCTTCCTCCGTTCCGTGTTATATATATTGTGTGTGGTTCCGCGCCGCCTAGTGGGCTGTACTGCCGGCGCTGGGCGCGTCGAGTTCAACAGTTGAACCTGCGAAGCTGGCAATGCTGGCTAGCATACAGCACTATATAGATATACAGGACAGGCTATGTAGTACTACCATATACTTACACTGGAGGGATCGTCGAGTCGCGCGCGCGCGAGCGAGAGAGAGAGAGAGCAAGAGAGACTAGATTGCCGAGCCGAGCGGCGAGCAGTCGACACAGTCGACCGCCGCGAGCCGAGCGTGCTCTTCGCAGAAGAGTGAGAGAGAGAGAGTAGAGTGAGTATTATAGTCGTCGGCGTAGACGCGCATATAAGAGTGTTTGGCGCGCGAGGCCGGTTTTCGAAAAAAAAGTTACACATCCACCGCCGCCGCCGTCGATGTCGCGTGTGAAGTTCGCGCCAGTGTGTCGAGATACGCAATATAAGTAATCGCATACACATAACACACGAATGGTTTGACGAGAAGTGTATCCGGAGAATTGTGACAGTGTGATTTTAAGTGCTGTTGTCGCAGTGGAGCTCGACGCTCGCGAATGCAGCAGCGGCGTCTTGCTCTTCGTCGGAATGTGGCACGAGGTGAGTTCGCGCGAGTCTCTGCATCAGCGCTCTGATGATGGCTGGTATATGTGTATATAACGCCGCCGATTCTACCGGTCTTGGAACGTTCTCCCGATCTCGCATATGCACGGACTCTTATATATATCTTGTGCCGTACAAGAGAGAGAGAGAGAGCTCCAGGGACGTACCTTAACGGATCCTATACATGACTAGCGAGCGCGAGCCTCTCCTCTTCCTTTTTTTTACTCCTCTTCATTCTTGAAGCCGCGAGACACCCTCTGTGTGCTCCACTTCCTTATTCGAGAGCGCCGAAAAAAGATATAAGGTGAAAAAAAGAGAGAGAAAAAGAAAAACATCGTTTCGGAGAGATCTCTCGTATATAGTAGCAGGTTAAAACTCTTTTTTCAGCAGGTCGCATTCCGAGAGCGAGCCGCAGCAGCAGCGGCTCCTCTTCTTTTTCTCTCTCTCTCTCCGCACGTTCTCTTGCTTATATATAGGTGCTGGTACCTTCAATTCTTCATAGCCATAGCTCGCTTTTTGATGCCCGTTACGAAAGAATCGGCTTCTTTTTTATTGCTTTTCCTAACGTCGTAATAGACACGACACGCGAGAGAGAGAGAAAGAGAGCCGCGGCTGCTGCTGTTGGCGGGAACTCTATAATACGCCGCCCGTTCGTTCCCCTTCGCTCCAAAATTACGATCGATATAGCTATATATCTGTGTGTATATAAGTGTATAGTTGCGTGCAAGGGACACGTTGGAATTCGCTAACGGATTTCGGCACGCGCCTAAATGGTTACACAGAGACAGGTGTCCGTAGCTTAGGTATACTTATAACACAGGTCACAGCGAGCGCGGCTGTTTCTCTGTATTATGTGCTATATTATAAGTGATAAATCGCTGAAAGTCCGATTACGCTGCCACATATCCATTAGACGTCAGCGATTATATACCTCCTTATATTATTACATTATAAACAAGTCAGTTAATTTAGATAGGGCGAGAGGCAGCGCAGAAGATCTCGTGCGTTCTCACGCCTGCTGCTGCGGCTGCAGTCGACTGCGGCACGTGCTGCTGCTGCATGCGCTTGATAAACAAACGTATATATGTATACACTCGGCTGTACGAGAAATCGGGGCGTTATATATACACTGTATGGAGTGCGAGTGACAAGATGCAGCGGAGAATGTGGAAAATGCAACTTGACCTCGCGCGATTCTCTTCAATATATATATAGCTATATATCCCCAGGACGCATTCCGCAGACTCTCTCGGAGAGTTTAAATGGAATTCCAGCAAAGAGACGGCTGCAGTGTATATATACCTGTATTTATATATACACGATATATCATCATTTTATTTCCGAATATGAATCGCAAATTCGATGCGACTCTAATTACGATCGAACGTCTCTGCGTTATGTTATACGAGGAAATCATATACCCACATAAGCCACAAGATTTCTGAGCGCGAGTGTCATGTGTATATGTGCAGTTGCGCGTGTGTATACATATATACACGAACGAACGGAGAAGAGCTGCTCTCGCGCGGTCTCAAGGTCGAGTTCTTCAGCTGGCTAAAGTACCTTATACACATACCTACCTATATGCGCGCGCGAGAGCAGCCTCTCCGCCGCGAGCATCATCATCAGTATTTAGAGTGTGTGCGTCTTGGTTTGAATTTTACGCGGTCGCTCGAAAAATCCTTGGCTTCTGCTACTGCAGCTATAAAAACGCGCTTTTGCTTTTCAACTGTGTATGCGTATGCTACTGTATCTATAGTGTGCGGAATATATACCTATATATGTAGTTTCCGTGGTATTCTGAGAAATCGCTCTCGGCGTTACATGCGCGCACACGCGCGGGCGAGTGAATAGAAAGGATCGCGCGTTCGCTTTTATTACAGCTGACTCTGCGTCTTGAGAGAAAAAGAAAGAAAGTTCTTGGTATAGGAACTCTTTATGGTATATTGTTGATAATTCTTCGAGAGGTTTTTTTTTTCGCCGTATAGGTTTTGCGAGAGTATCTTATATACATATATATGCACTTACATACACACACGCGCGCGCAAAAGGTCTCTCGAGTATAATATATACTGAAAAATGCGCGCAGGGTGTGTCAGCTCTCTTTCTCTTATATATGAATATAGTATAGTGTTTTATTATTGTCTCTCGGTCGACTTCCTCTTGATACTAACTCGACTCGATCTTTCCTCTCTCGTCTCTCTCACAGAGTCTGATGCGATGTGCTTTTCGGGACCCCTCGACTCGTTGGTACTTGAGTATGTATATACAAGCCTGGCAAGAGGCGAGCATCACGCGAAGCTGCTGCTGCTGCTGCAGCAGTCTAATGGTACCTAATGACGCTCTGCCGGCACATTCCTTTCTCTCGAGAGAATTTCCTTCTTGGACGATGGATCGGCAAGATATAGTCTCTCGCTGTATACGATACTTAAAAAAAACTCGAGTTGTCCTCTCTCGTCTGCACCGTATTACTTAGCGATAATTTTTTTTTTTTACTCTGACGAAATGCAACTCGATATAAAAAAGGCTGTGCCGAATCTCTTCGAGTTTCAAAGTGCCCCGCCCCAAAAAGACGCGCTGACGTCACACGCGAGATCATTAAGAAAAAGTAACAGCGTTTATCGCGGCTATAATGAAATTACTCCAAAATCGATAAAAACAGCGGCAGCAAAACAGTGAGTTCCGCGAAGTTTAGTAAAATACTTGCGACGAGAGACAGGTTGGCCAGGTAAAAAAAAAATAACGATGCAATAAAATATCCGTATTTTTACGGCGCTCAGCGTGTATAAAAATCGAAAACATCGGAAGAGGAAGAAAAAAAGAAAACGCCCGCAGGTGAAAAGAGCGCACCTGTATATAAAACTTAAAGACGTCTAATAAAATCGGCAAACTTGCGGCAAGTTTCTGCGCGCTCGTCGCGCGCATGATTCACCGCGCAGGCGTGTTTGGTCCTGAAAATTATATATATAGTGAGAGACGGGGGCGCGCACTGCATATATGAGTAAACCTCTGTCCTATATTCCTGATGTGCTTGTCAGACTCTGTTGGAATAAATCAAAAAGTAATAGATGGGCTTTGTGTAAAATTCGTCGATCGACGCGATATTGTATATTGTGAGAGATCGTTTTTCCGAGAAGCCACATTCGTAAGATGGAAAAACACGAATTAGCAACAACCTATTTCTCAACGATCTCCACTGCTGCAGGGCTAAAAACAGATTATAGACTTATAACTCTTAGAAAGAAAGATCGTATTCCAGCTCCCGATAATCTTTGGAGTAATATAGCGTAAAGCTCGGTCAAAGCTACGGCTTATCCGATCGGAAGGAGCCCTACGGACAGCAACTCTCATATATACTTCTTATACTTATACGTACACATATATATAAATTGATTCACGGAAATTCCGTCATTGTTACGACATCCTCCTTCTCGTACGCGTGTAACATCCTTTCATTTTTATTCATAGGTCACGGAATAATAGGGCTGTGTATGTGTACACACGCACGCATTCGTATATAGCTCTAATACATAATATATAACGATCTCATCATTTCTTCCCAAAGCTATGTTGCTGCCGAGTCCTTGACCCGGCCCACAATGCGGAGGAGAGCCTTGATTATATTCGGGAAGATTTTTCTTGCGTCACTCTCGGTCTCATTATACACGCACCTGATGCGTGTGTAATGAGAAAAAAAGATGCCGATTAAGCGATAGGTTTGTTCCGTGGCGGCGTTATTTTTCTCCTTATAAGGATTTCTCCTGCTTCGGCTCTTCCACAGTGTATTATATATCCTAGCTCTACAACACGTGCTTATTAATCTCTTACGTCTACAAGTATAATAAAGTCATTTTCATCTAACAAATTAAAAAAAAAAGAAGTTTCGCGGGGGTGACGTCTCGCCGGAGAGAGACTGCAGCATGTATACAAGCTTCTTCGTCGGTCAGCAGCCTCACACAGAGAGGCATGCGCGCGCGAGCCAACAACTGTATATACATATATACCTTGCAAACTGTTATCTAGGCAACGACCTTGCGCGCAACCGGTCTCGTCTCTCTCTCTCTCTCTTTCTTTCGATTTTCTCATTTTTCTCCCCAGAGCACATTTGTTTATGTATTACGTTACATTCAAAATTGTTTATTCATCATAACATTATACGCACAGACTGAGGGGATTTTTCCAGTTCTCTCGCGCAGGAATCTCGTTCCTCTCTCGCGGATGAAAAAGCCTGGCATTACAGCGCTTCCCGTCATATCTCCGTCCTTCCGTTTCCCGCGGAAGGATGGAAAGAGAGAAAAGAGAAAGAAAAGAAACGTATGTACGCGAGAGTTTTCCGCGGGTAAACGCACATGCACACGCCAAAGGGCTCAATGATGGCGGTATGCTCCCCTCTTGCGCGGGAAAATCGTTGACCTTGCCTTGCGCGAACGTGCGCGCAGGAAGAGAAGACGACGTGGAGAAGAAGAAGAAGAAGAAGAAGAAGAAGAAGAAGAAGGAGCGAGGCAGCTGGAGAACGCACGGCAACGTTGCGTACTCTACTGCTACGGTTATCCTGTATATAGACTCTGCTGATGCAGTTGCCGCCGGCATTTCCGCTGGAGTTTTTCCTGCGCCTTAGCTATTTCCCATCCGTTTGAAGGTATTTACACGCTCGTTTGCCATCAACGACTTGGACGTAATTCTCAAACAACAGTAGCCAAAAAAGTCCGGTATATATATACATGTAGGAAGTTGTATATAGGCAACAACAACACGGCCGTCTTCTTATCATCTCTCATCCGCAGCCGCGTGTTGTGTGTCCCTCTCTCTCCTTTACCTGCATACTAACGAGTGGGAGAGATGGTAGATGCGAAAGAAGAAGAAGAAGAAGAAGATCCAACCGCCGTTGCACCTGCCGCGCTCCGTCTCGCATTTCTCTTTCTCTCCCTCTGCTGCATCAGCACGTATATTCGCGCGCAAAAAGCAGCCGGGCGCGACTTTCGAGATCGTCGGCTTTGACAGTGTGCAGTTCTCTCTCGAGAGATAGGTTGTAGCTATATATGTATAGACCCGTTATATACGCTGCATTGTACTCGGTAGTTTTGACGAGAAAGCGAGAGCTCTCCTTGTATGTGTGTGTGTGTGTATCTATATTATCTATAATACACACACGGATCATTAATATTCTCTACCGCATATTGTGTCCCGCCGCGCGGTGGAAATAAAAAAAACTAGCAACTTCGATTAGCATATTATACCATCGGAATTAGCATTTTAACGCTACGCTGCTCTCCGAGATTATGAAGTACGTAATACTCCTGCGCGATATATAATTCATCCTCCTCCTTCTCCCCGGAAACACCATCATCATCATCATCAACGTCTGTACTTATAAACGTATGGATTATTATTATTAAGTTTTTCTCGACGAGGATAAGTCTTTATATAGCTACATGTACGGAGAAACGACAAGTTAAGAGATCTGTATTATAATAAGATTCGCGATGACAATGTCTGCAGCGCGTGGGAGTGATGACCTTTACAATACAGCATTACACACAGAGGGAGAAAAAGCTTTGTATACTACATAGCGAAATAAACAGTATAGACGCAGGCTTTGCGCTCTTTGTAATTGGATTAACTGCAGTGGCGCAGCCGTATAAGACCTCTCGCGGCCGCAGCCGCGAGAGAAACCCTACTAGATAGACGCGCCGCGGTGCGTACTTCCTGTCTTCCTCTCTCTCTCGTATATATAATAATTTTACTAACGGTTCGCGACATCGCCGCTTAATCGGATAATTCTTCTTCTCATTTTTAGCGAACAATACCTGCATTCGTGTATATAATATATATACGCGAGAAGGTGTGATTGCGGAGCACGTCTCATATACTTATTTACGCGCTCTCGTTTTTTTCTTTTTTATTCTCGTTCGAAGCGAGAGATCTCGCTGCGGTTGAAATCCGATACGCGCGCGCAGCCACGCGTTACTTACTCTTTAATCTCCGCTGCTGCAGCACACACTTGTGTATGTGCTGGAATGAAAGAAACGTGTATGTGTATAGTTTCTTCTTACTCTTGAAACGCAATCTCCCTTTATGCTCTCTCTCTCTCTGTGTGTGTGTATGTGTCGCCGTTGGCTCGCAATGATAAAACTAGAGCTTATAAACGAAAGAGAGAAAAAGACTCTCTGGCCTAAATTTCACGCTACTGTAGTATAAGTAGACGAGGAGAAGAGCTAGGCAGCTTTTTACTATATAAGCGTTTCGGGAAACATTAACAGCCATATGGTAGAAGAGCTCTCTCGCGCAGTACTATACGGAGGAAAATCACGTGATATGCCGCGAGTGAGAATAGAGAACGAAACGAGATGAAAGCGCGGGAGTATAGAGTCGTGGTCGTATATATAATACACTGAAGCTATATATCCTACTTTTAGCGCTACCACAGTAGTAGTAGTATACGGAGGTATATAAACTATCGAGCGTAAAGCTCCAGAATTGCTTGCGAGTGCGGAAAACTCGCGTGCGCGCGGGCAGCTGTTCTCCTCGCTATATATCATGGTCAATGAACTCCGCTGTATATATGTGTATAATGCACACATCGCCTATATAATATCTAGACTTTCAGTCATCAAACTCGTTCATTAACTCGATATCGATCCGATATCTACGGACAATAATTCATAACACGATGAAACTATGTCCCGCATATATAGCTACTTATATCGCGCAAGTGTGTATTTTGCATACACGAGTGTATTAGCTTTATATATGCGCACGCACGGATTACCGAGTGTGCGTTATTGCGTAATCTCGGGTCTATGCGCGCGAGATCGATTCGCGAATTCTCTCCAGCGCGCGCATGCCGTAACGGGGATGCGCTTGAGAAAGAGCTGTGTATATATAACACGCTTGCAGCAGGACGGAATGCGATCGGAACCCGTTTCTCTCTCTCTCGCGTATATGCATGTATATATATCCGTGTGTGTGTGTCGACGACGACAGGCGTCCACCTTCCTCGCGCATACCTATATATACACAGACGCGTATATGTATATATACAATAACTCCTACGCTCGCAGACCGGATTAGATAAGCTAACGGTCGGCCCCATTGCGCTGAGCTCTCGCGCCGCGGCCCTTTATATACACACACTTGTATATCCTCGTTTTTATGCTATATTATTATTATTATTGTTATTTTGTATAAATTAGTAATTCAGGCGTGTGTATGTGTTTCAGAGCATCGAGCGAGTCCCCGGCAGCGATGCGGCGGGGACCGAGTGTTAGCTGCTCCGGAGGAGCGAGACCGCGCCTCCAGCCGCCGTGAGATGACGACGCTCCAGTGCAGCAATTCCCTGAGTCCTGGCAGTGATAATCTGCACATCTGAATATCATATCCAAAAACACGTACATAGTAATATACACATACACCGCGGGGCTCGTCCACTTTTGTGCAGAGCTGCACGCGCCATGTGAATGCGCGAGAGCTTGAGTGATATGCTCAAGCACATCCTGACGGGGCCACCGGGCGGAGCGGGTTCCAGGCTCCAGCAGCACAATGACTACCTGGCCTCTTCGGCTGGCGGCAGCGGTTTCCACGTCTCAACGTCGCGGGCTCGTGCCCAGAGCAGCGCCGACGTCTACGAGAACACGGCCGGGGCCGTCTTACTTCAGGGTCAGCGAGCTGGTCCCCAGCAGCAGCAACAGCAGTTTCAGGCATCGTCCCGGCTGCTACAGCATCCGCTCAACCACTCGCAGCTCAGCGTCAACAACCTCGCCCACAGGCTCAACGCGAGCCAGCACTCGCACGCAGGCCCGCTCAACCTCTCGACTCTGTCGACCTCCAAGCACTCGGTCAACAGCGTCAGCCCTGTGGTAGGTGCTCATCTGGCCAATTATCAAGCCAGAGCTCACCACCACCTGCATCAACAGCAGCAGCAACTGCATCAGCAGCAGCAGCAACACAACCTCAGTCAGGTCAGCCACGTGCAGGCCTCGAGTCAGCTGCACCACCCGGAGCAGCGAGCGTCCAAGCTCAACGGCGGGCTGGACATCTCGCGGATGTCGCGGCTGCCGAGTCAGGCGACTCCATCTCCGGCGCCGATTATACACAACGCCGCTGCAGTCACGAGCGCGGCGACCTGCACCACAGCCACGACCTCCACGGGCCCGAGCATCGTGCCGCTCAATGTCTCCTGGTCTTCGTCGTCCCTCTCGCGAGCGCAACAACTGCAGCAGCAGCATAATAAGGCCTCGCTCGAGCCCGGCCTCAAGGAGATGCTCACCAGTCTGGGACTGCTGTGCCTGGTCTCCCTCCTGCTAGCGCTGCTCTCGCTGACCTTCCTCATACGCATGTCCTCGGTGTCCTTCATGCCCAACAGCCTCATCAGCGCCGATGAGTTCGCCATCGTCTACGACGTCACCCTCGTCCTCTGCGCTCTTGCGCTGTCCCTCAACCTCTGCTGCCTCCTAGTATGCGCCATACAGTTCCTTTTCGCCGTCAAGCTCGTCAAGTCTTCGTATCACGGACACCGGTAAGTCTATACACGCGCATTCGCATACCTTCTTTGTTGTTCTCTGTCAGTAGTGTCTATTATAATGACATTTTTCGTATTCGTAGCAAAGGAAAATATACACATCGCGCTTTATTCGGAGCTCAAAGCGAATCTGTCTCTCGTAAACTCGAGCTAAATCAAAAGTCTTGTACATATACACACCAGCGACTCTGCAGATCACAAGGGGGAAAAACAGATTTCTCGGGAAGCTCATCCCGAGGGCGATAGTATAGTATTTATAGCCGCACGGCGATATTTGTTTTCGTTTTTGCAGCGCACAGTGTACATAGCGCCGAATCTTTTTCCGTCTGCTGCAGCGTTTAAATCCGAGATGCTCACTGATGCAACAGACTATACTCACTGGAATCCGGTCCGATTATTTTTAAGATCGAGAATGGATCGACGCACGCGCGCGTGAACAGGTCGGCCCCTATATACTATTTTTTTTTAATCCCGCGAGTTCTATCGCTGCACGCAGCTTTCGTAATCTCTCGTTGGCTTTATATAGTAGGTCAGCCGGAGCTTTTGAGATAAGTCGTCGTCGTGTCGCGTGTTGCGAAAGGACCGAGTGTGTGATGTGTATACACATTAAAGATAAATTTATACGAGTCACGAGCTTTTATAGCGCGACTGTTTTTGAAATTCCTTGCGCGCGATTTTTCAAAACCGATCGTCGAAAACGAAAATTTCTGGAAGCCGAGAGAGAGAAAGCGAGAGAGAGAGAGAGAGAGCACTGAAGTATGTACTTCTACACAGCGGCGACGGCGGCGGATAAATTCCTGGATAATTGTAGAGGAGACTACAGGCAGCCAGGCGTCATTAGCGCGCGAGCGGAGTGGCGAAAAAGATCAAGACGGACGGCTTCGCTTTTCTTTGTTTCGTCGACGAGAGGGGCTTTTAATTGTCCCCCCTCCCTACTCAACCGCTCTCTCTCTTTCTCTCTCTCGTGTACTTGAACTATATATTGTAACTACGTGTGTATAAATTTTGAAAGTCTCTGACGCGTATAGAAGTACACATATAATACTATTTAACGTTCAAACAGTTATATAGGTATTAGGAAAATAGCTTTATAGCTCGGCGTCGTAAAGTAATTAAAAGAGCGTCATCCCCGATCGTAGGGAGCGATAAAAGACGCCCCCGAGATAAAAACTTTGCGGCTATACGCAGTATAGTAATAGTCGAGAAGCCATAAATCGACAGATAAATTTGAAACGGAAACACTACAACACACGACACTATGCGGGCTATAGAGTCAAGCCGATGAGATAAGCAGAGGCGCCTTGGTTGTTTTTTTTTTATCACTTTTTTTTTCTTCTTCACATAGATCGAACAAGAGAAAGCTGCAAATTCCTGGAGGTCCGAAATTTGACTGACGCGGCGCAAGGTGCTGCAGGTCCATTAATCTTGTGGCATTAGCGCGCGTCGAGTAATCTCTCCCTTCTTCCGAAAGAGAGCCGCTGCCCTTCGCAATGGACTTTGAAATTTCCCACGCGGCGATATTCCGGCCCGGCACGCATACACTCGAAGAGCGAGAGAGAGAGAGGGAATAATTTGAAGGGGGCCTGGTGGATCGGGTACACCGTTGATCCCTTCCAGGAGCGATTAATATATGAAAAGTGCAGCGAAAGAAGAAAATATTATAGGCAGAGAGAGATAGAGCCTTCTTAATTCCGTAAAATAGTGAAAGCTCAGGAAATTCCTGTTTGACACGTCTCGCTCCGGAGATCGAAGAAGCACTTGCCAAACAACTCGGAGAGTGTATACCTATATAGTGAATACACTAAACCCGGGCCAACATGTGCAGCGCTGGATAATATATATAGCTATAGGTATACAGAGAGAGAGGAGGTACTGCAGCAGCAGGTTGTCGAAGGACCGAGAGAGAGAGAGAGAGAGAGGGAGGAACGAGAAGAGAGAAGGAGGGGACTGATGCTACGCAGTGTTGGCCTTGCACTTCATCTCGGACTACCAGGACATCGGTCCATTGTCGGCGAACTCATCATTGACTAAACCTGCACGTTCTCTCTCTCTCTCTGTGGGGTGCTGCAGTGTCCCTCGAGCCCACCCCGAGACAAAAACACGTCCCAGACCCGGGACTGATGGCAAAGTGAAGAAGAAAGAAGATAGAGTTGCGCCATTTCATAATGATTCTCGCAGATGCCAGTATATATTAGTCTCTCGAGATGTGGCGTATAGACCAATCTACTAATAGCTCACGCTCGACTTATCAATTGAATTTTTCCATTCGGATATCTGAAGGTCGAGAGC
This sequence comes from Cecidostiba fungosa, assembly GCA_900474305.1. Classification (NCBI taxonomy): domain Eukaryota; kingdom Metazoa; phylum Arthropoda; class Insecta; order Hymenoptera; family Pteromalidae; genus Cecidostiba; species Cecidostiba fungosa. Next base: position 20,786 of record UCOJ01000838.1, on the reverse strand, counting down.
GATTACGTAATCGCGCGGCAACTCGAGCTTGACACAATGCTGCTTGCTCTTATTATCGTTGATTATACATGCGCGCACGCTGTACTGCGAGTTTAAACTCAAAATTTAATTCCCATGCCGAGTGTGCGAGGCAAACAGGTGCAGTAACGGTCCGGCAGCAGCGCATTGCAGGCTTAATTTTCGACGGCCGGACGTGAAGGGCCCTCTGATGCGACCCGGTCGATTAAAAACACCTGTTCGTTTTGTATGTCCGGTGCGCCAGTGTAGAACACTCGATCGAAAGTCTGTGAGAGCTTCCCTTTTTCTTGACGACGCAGATGACGATGCTACGTACATAATATTGAGTAATCGCGCCGGAGGCGAAATAAAAAAAAAACAAATATTATCTAGAAGAAATATGGGGTGCACGTTCTCGCGCCTATATACTATTTTCGAATCGTCGTGATTTCTCTTCGCGGTGCTGTGTTATTTCACAGCAGCTATTTACGTATTATAAGTATGTCGGCGCCGCAGTTTTTCATCTCTTCTATTTTTTCGAAGCAACGCGTGACACAAAAAGTCGCTCGTGTGTATAAAAAAGAAGAAGAAGCGTCTCGGCACACAGCTGTGATTCCGAGTCACGCTGTATAGGTATACATACAACGGTTTCATAGCTATTATATGTCGTATAGACGCACTTGTAGGAGGAAGAGGGAATATGCTGGCGGAAATTGTAAGAAAAGGTATAGCAATGGCTTCTTCTCTAAACGGAAGTCGCTCTCCGGTATATAGACTCTGCTGATCGTCGAGCTATATAAGCAGCGGTTATTACCGCACGATGTATATAAGTATACCCAATAAGGGACGGACGACAATAAGCGGCGTGTCTCCGTTGAAGCGCGAAACTCGGCCGCCGAAGCTATCTGTCTTGACATTGATTAGCTGCTTTGCCGTGACGACGACTGTCTTTCGGTCGCAAGAGAGCGAGCGCATCGTCGCGATTACTTAAGACTTTGCGTAATAACGTTGTCGGCCTGACATTCTCAGGCTCTAATATACAATTTATCTCGCAATCAAGCTACTATTATAACGGCTTATTATTGCGGATAATTCATCGGATTGAGATACATGTAATAACAGCAATAAATAAATAAATAAATAGTGTGTTGTATAATTATACTTCTCGTGCGGACAAAAGAAAGCTGCTGCATCGCAATTACTAAAATTCAGCGAACGTCATAATTTACTCTGTTCAGCTCGATTAGCTATATATATAATAAACTTATGCGCTCGAGAAAGCCTCGATTGCAGGCACACACCGAGTGCATGCGTGCGCACAAAGCGTGTAATAATAAGCTTGTTTGGGGCAGATTTTGATAATTCTCGCATTGTATATATTGTAAGACGTGTCGTTATACTTTCGTGTTCACTAAAAGCGCAAGTCTCGCGGTCAATGGCCGTATGTTATTATACATGAGCAATGCGCACGCAGAGAGAGACGACAGCGGCGCCTATAAATATACGTGCTGCACGTGTATATAGAGCTTCTTTCACTCGTCCTGATTTACATGTAAATCAGAGAGCTGAAGGATGAAAGTGTTGCAAAGAGTTTTCCTAGAGATAAAACATTTTTCACAAGCGCGCGTGCTATAATACGAGACGCGCAACGCTTTCGATGAATCGCAGTAGTCGCGTGATCTTTCAGAGCTGTTGCGCTCTTTGTGAGCGCACGCGTCTCATTTATCAAATCTTATATATACATATATAGCTCTATATCTCTCGCGAGGCGTGATTCACGTACAAAAGCTCGTCGCGCTAGAGCTTGCGCTTGCGAGTTGAATATGAATATTATGCGGTGGCACGTATAGTATAATATATATTTATAATATTTCAGCATCAGATTATACCTCGAGATCAGCTCACGTCGCTCTTCTATATCGCGTCTTCCGTTTTTGAATTTTGAAAAAAGTTATTATACAAAGCTCGCGCGCGCGCGCGCGCACTGTATATATAAGCAGGGTTATTCAGCTCTGTGGCGAAGCTTTTGTACACATCACTATCTCGCAAGCTAGAGATGCCCGGAGGCTGTGTGCTCGACAGTCTGTATAGGTGCACGTATAAAGTGTGTATATATATATACACGATACGACGTGTAGTATGTGCAGCGCACGATGCAAAAACTTGCAGGACGCGCGCAGCTTTCTTCTTTCCTGATGTTGCATATATACACAGCAGTGCTGCACGCGCTCATCTGGAGCAGGAGGCGCCGTCGCGAGAGTTGTGAGAAGCTCCGCTAGAAAGTCCCACGGTGCTGCTGCTGCAGCTACGAGCAGCCCTTCCGCGGGTCAAAGACCTTTTATGACCACTCGCGCCTCTCTCTCTCTCTTTCTCTTATATATATACTCACTCACCTCTGCTCCTACATACCCACTTTTGCAGAGGCTAATTGATAATATATATGTGTATATAATGGCGCGCCTCTCACTTTTGTATTTTGTATGTGTAAGTGTGTGTTCTAAGACGAAGCTAACAGTCGTTTCTTTTTTTTCTGTTTCAGAACAAACAAGTACCTGCAGAAATCGTCGATCAGCCGGGTCTGCGCGGTCGGTGGTTTTTTCATAAGCATTCCAGTCTTCTTAACTGGTGAGAGTCGATTTCTGTTTTCTTAGAGGAACTTGCACGTTCTGCGTTTCTTTAATAAATTTATATTTATGGGCTTCTCGTTGCAGGTATGATCCTCTACACGTTCATTCAATTCCAGTCGACACCGGCCATCGTAACGTCGGTGTTCATCGGCCTCGGGATTGTCTTCTGCGGCTGCGCCTTGGTGCACACAGTCTTCGTATGGCAAAAAGTAAGTTGCATAATCCCAAGCAAAGCTGTGCTGCACTGCGATAAGCGATTATTAGCACAATCGCGCCCCCCTTAATCCCAACAGCGACGACTGTTTACACTGCAGTCCTCGTCTCTACGATTATAGGTATACATATATATCCGTACAATAATAACGTCACGCGAGGGCGCAGAGCTGTGTGCTATATGTATAGGTATATATCTACAGCATACTACGACCTATTATTGTCTAGCTATATAGCTCTCTCTCTGCGCAACCTACGCTGTCGATCGTGTTCTCTCAGAGAAACTGGTTTTCTTCGTCAAAGCTGCGCGACTCGCCTTCTCTATAAGACCTATGCGTAATCGAAGGCGGTTCGAATCCAGCGAGAATACACATGGCATATGTATATTCCGGGAATTCCTCGCGCGGTCGAGTCATTATTTTTCTTCTAAAATCGGAGTTTACGAGAAAACTTTTATATGCTTCGTGATGCCTCATATACATAGCTATGCGCGATCCGGCTTTCCGGATATATATCATATGTCATGCTCATGCGCTTACCTATACATAAATTTTATTATAAAGAGAGAAAAAAATATGACGAGGCATTTGATTTTTCAGGAAAAGACAAACGCAATGAAGGCGCTCCGACGTGAGCAGTACGAAGCAGCGGCTCAGCTGCAGCGTCAGCAAACGCTCAGCCAGCATCAACAGCAGCAGCATCAAAATCACAATCCTCAGCAGCAGCAGCAGCAACAGTCGAATCATCATCACCATCAGCATCATCTTCAGCAGCAACAGACAACCCAGCAGCAACAGCTGCGTTCGTTGCCGGTGTCGTACAGCGCGGCAAGTAGACTGGCGGCGAGTGAACAGCTGCACGGTACTGGCGGAGGGCTGTCGAGAGCGTCGGCCGGACCCCAAGCCCAGCTGCACAACCATCGGCACGTATCCATGTCGCCGCCACTGCTGATCTCCTCACCGGCGAACGGTCTACACCACGGACCGCTGAACGCTTCGCAAAGGGCACAGCTGGGCCCGGCTAGTCCACCCGCCACGCCTGGCGATCGCTCGCCCACCAGCCCCGCCAACATCAAGCACAACCGATCCTCACAGCAGCTCATGTCGCGCGAACTCGCCACGGGCAGCGTTAGCCCGGGTCTGCCCGCGGCTACCCTCGACCTTAGCAGTGCCGCTAACACTAATAGCCCGCATGAACTCTCTACCCTCGTCTGAAGACTAATACATTTATGTACAATCATAATGAATATACATATACCAAGACTGCTAGAATTCGATTGTGCGCGAGTAAGAACTTTAATTACTTATATGTGACCTTCTCCGTAAGGATCACTATCTCGCATTAAAAAAAAATCACGTATCGATATTCATACGCATTTTTTTTCTTAATTATTGTTCTGATGCGTTGTTTCCTGACGATGCTCTTGTACGTTTATTTACAAACGTATTTCGAGATCTTTTTTTCTCACGAGCTATGTATACTACTTGACAAGATACTAAGACTTTCTTTCAAATATTGTTAATTATTATATATATATATTTACACAGCATTTTGTCCTTATACCCGTATAAGGTTGCCTTTTTGCAAGTTGACTCAAGTTCGATTTACTGCTTTGGATCGTATATGAGACATGGAAACCAATATATAGAAACCAATACCATTCAATCCATAAAAGACTGATCTGAATTATATACAAATCTTTATATATTTACCTCGGAGATCACTGCCACGTTTTATTTACAAGTAACTTGTTGATTTCACGAAACATTACATGAAATGTTACAACGACTTCTTGCCTTACCGTGTAAGTTTTTTTTTCTAATCGTGTACCCGAGCGAAAGCGAGACATGTTTTTGTTATCCAACGGTACTCGCTGCGATTATATAAAAAAAAGAAGAATACGAATATCGATTAACAGGCTCGATCGTCAAAATTTTACACTTATGTAAAAAAAAGTATTTGTATGGTCTGTTAAAAAATCTATCTATTTTATTAATTGTATAAATATTATAAGAAATAAAATTAAAATGTTATGAATTTTCGCGAACATTTTATAAAAACGTTCAAGGTTAAATTTTAGTCGATATTAATTTTCTATATGTGTAAATAAACAGATTAGCTGTATTGCGCATATTAACAGGCTATTTTTTTATTGCACCGTTGCCTCATGAAAATCAAGCAGGGTAACCAAATGAAAATATGTAAATTACATAATAATATAATATGTATCGTTGCCACAACATGTAAGTAGTGTAGTTAAAACAAATAATTTTCATAGTTTATATAAAATTTAATGGCAAAAAATAAATTATTAGGTCCACGTAACTCCCTGAGTACAAAAGTGTTTTAGCTTTATGTACTAATAATTATTATGTTATAGAATATTGATTCATTGTGTATACTCAAAAATGAGGCGAATAAAAAATAAATTATTTGATTATAACAATGTGTGTCGAGTTTTAATTAGGCTTGTAGTTATTTAGAAATGACTGGTAAAACATTTGTTTTTTATTTATTTATTTTAATCTTATGCACAATAATGCATTATCTTCTTTGTTAAAAAATAGTTCTTTAAAACAGTTGATAAACTATAAATTCAGTTTAAAAATCATGATAACTCCTTTTTATACATACATACCTATATACATATACTTCTTTATATATATAATTCGTTCTATTTTCTTTTGTTCATTGAACAAATTTGATTCGCTAAAAACAAGGTTGTTCTTTGTATCATGGCTGATTCCATATATGTACAAAATTTGACGTGCACCTGCTCATGTGACTCATTCGTCATTCCGTGTATAAATCATGGAATTTGATTTAGTTGCAATTGGTTACTAACTAGTATTTGCTTTTGTTAAGACCTTGCATCATTTATGGTAGTAGGCACTTTAACTTCAAGACCATCCAAGTCTTCGGTCATTATTATTTGACAACCTAATCTTGATCTGCAATGGTTTAAACCATAATTAGCTTAAAATTCTACAAACATCTTTTCATTCTTGAATAATTCAGATACAATAATATGACATGGAAAAGAAATCTTATTTAATCTTCAAATAATACTAGCATTGATAAGATAATTGAACACTTACGTGTCTGTCAAATCATAAGCAAGATCCAACATATCCATTTCTTCATCTGTTGGTTTTTCAGGTAATTTGTCATAATCTTCTTGGGAGAAAATTAAATGACAAGTACTACACGTTAAAGTACCTTCACAGGCTCCTACAAAAGCAAAATAGAATGTTTAGATTCATCTGTCTAAAAATCTTTAAAACAGTTCAGATGTTTATAAAATTACCAAATCCATCTAGATCAATTTCATTGTTAACAATCACGTCCAGCAGGCTATCACCTACTTTTGCTTTAGCTTCTATTCTCTCTCCACTTGCTCTAACAAATGTCACCTTCACTCTAGAAAAAAAAGGGAACATTTTTTAAATGACCTACATATTTAATAGTTTTATAATTATTCAATTAACAATTTTATTAACATAGACACTATAGCTACTTACTCCTTCTTTTCACAGAGGGGTTTGGTCGTTGACGTACTTCTCGTGAGAAAAACAGGCTTCACTAATTGCTTGCTCGACGACCAGGATTTCGAAATAGAGAACGAGAAGACGGATTTTGAAATTCCGTTTAGGGTACGTACAAGTGCCATCTCGAATCGTCGAATCACAGAAATATTAACTCACAAAAAGTGAAAACTTCAACAAGAAACTGACTAGTATGTTTTACGCGAAATATTGTAAATGTACATACAAGCTTATGAAAAATCATAAGCGTCAATTGACTTTAGTACAAACAACTAATAATATAATAAAACGACGTGACTCTATAAGCATGTCGAAGTCCGAAACACTCTCTCATTTAGACTTCCGTAAAGTATGCAGACTGATCACTGAGTACAGGTTACGATTTCAATTCAGCGTGTGCCCCACTCCCGCCCCCCACTAGAAAACACCTTGAAAACATGTGCATGCCTCCATACCTACATATCTCGTGACGTGACGTTGATGTGACGTTGCACTTGCACCACAATGGCTTTCTCTCGTAGCGGTATGTTTGAAAGAAATTCCAAACATATCTACAATTAAAAAACTTGATCAATATAGACGTTTTAAACAGTTTTTAAATTGTGACTACAATGCTTTTATTTTTTTGTAGCTCCTGAAATTCGATGTTCCATAAAAATGCCATACCTATGCCCTACTTGTGAATTAAATAGGTATCTGATTATATCAAATCAGTTTTTTGGTATATCCCTCATATGGAATGATCGAAATTAATATAAATAAATATGGAATCATGGAATGGATAAAATGTTTTCAATGCCCATTGCCCATCGCAGATGGCAGCACGTTCCTTAGGTTGCGGCGATATGTACTCTCTCGTGACGGTACTATACTATATAGAGTTAGTTTCCCTTGGTCAGAAAGTAAAACCATCAACCAAAATATTTATGTTGATGCTATATGGTATTTTGACAGAAAATTTACAATTCCATACGAACAATAAATCAAATTCAATAATATCTTCAAGTGACGCACATACATAATCTTATGTTACTTTCATAAACAAGCAGTGCTCTATCAAACCAGTGTTAATCGTTTGTTTTTCAAAATCTTACAAGAATAATAAGTACTGGAAGCTGCAAGAAACATTTACAACAAAATGAGTTTCAACTTAATCTGTCGTTTGTAAATTTACTGTTTGTTGTGGGCTGTATCTGGATAAATAAGAAATGATGGATAAGCTGACAGTGATCTCTGGAACATTGTTCTTTGCAGCTGACATGTTCGCAATCGTCAGCCTTGCCATGCCAGATTGGATCATTACAGATGTTGGAGGTTGGTATTTTATTGTTTATTTAGATTTATTTTATTTTTTATTTTATTTTATTAAAATTAAACGGGCTAAAAAGCCCTTTACACGGATAACAGAATACTAATGGTAAACTTCAATTTTTTTTTAGGAGACACAAGATTAGGATTAATGTGGTCTTGTATGACATTATACAATAGACCGCAGATCTGTTATAAACCTGATTTGAAACCAGAGTGGTGGATGGCATTGGTTTGTATTTTAGTGGGATGCATTTTAATAACCGTTACGGTCATTCTTCTGATAAGTTCACACTGGAATCGTAATGTCATTCCTTATGCCCGTTGGGTTGGATTCACAGCAAGTAAGAATATAGAACACAATTTCATTAGACGATTCTCATTAATTAAAAGTCACAATTATAATGTTTTTTTACTATATTTCAGTGGTGCTCTTCTGCTTGGCAGCGGTTATATTTCCAATGGGATTTCATATTGATGAGATTGGTGGTCAGCCTTACCAGCTGCCCAATTCTCATCAAGTAGGCATTTCATACATTTTGTTTGTATTAGCATTATGGATTACTGTGATTTCCGAGCTGTTTGCTGGTAAAGTCTGTTTACCACATTTTTAGCATCTTCTGACAAATTTTTTTTTCTTTTCTTTGCTATTAAGTATTTTGTGTATTCCATATATTTATAGAAGAGATATTCCAAGGTTGGAAGAATTTTTGGAAAGATTTAAGATGAAATGAAATTCTAAATTGTTTTCATAAATTTTCATTCAAAAGTTATTTAAGTAACTTTATTCTAACTGAATTGTTTCATGACATCAGTTTCTTTTTTAATTTTGTATCTGTACCATAATTTGTAATTTTTGTACATATACTAGGTTAAACTTATAATAATATCAAATATCAGTACACAAAATATAACTCTGCTTTGTATTTCTACATATTTAAATTCTGCACTAATTAGATGCACAAATTTTTCTATGATCATAAGAGTAGCAAATTAGTTTACTCTGCAAATAATCACTTATGCCAATGTTGAGTTTTAACAGTATTGCACTGATGGTTGTGATATGTAATTTAATATTTCATAAGACTTAAAATAATTAGGAAATGAGAATCTTTTATAAAAAATATTTAAAAAATTTTATACTACTATAGAGACGTTTAATTAAAATTGTTATCTTCCATTGTCGTATATTAGTAATAAGAAACAAATAGAAATTATTCTATTAATTGTATATATGAAAAATAAATAAATAAGTGGAACAAATGTATTTAATTAGTAATATAAAAGCCTATAAACATCTGTGAATAAAGTAAATTATTTATCATAAAAGGAGAACTCGTATAAATGTATATAGAAACTATAATAACTACAATTTATACTTGTATTTTTCACAATTTACACACAACTTAGCAGCTGATTCTCCCTTAATGATATGTGTTACTTTTTACTGACATGTTTATAGTCTCTTATTTATCTTTATTTCACATACCAAAGATTGATTACATCAAACTCATAACGATCGCATCCACTATATATATATAACGATAAGAATATGATACATTTAAAAATTGTAACGCTTTCTTCTTTCTACAATAATATAATTTTCGATCTGTTAACGCTTAATTCGTTTTTGTAAATCGCTTAAATACAAATCTCGGTTTAAATTTAGAAAATATAAAAATGCAAGTTTTCATTTATTTAAAACGAATTGTTAAACTATTTAGTAGGACTTCCTTTGCTGCTAGTTATCTACCGCGCTTTAACATTATTTGATTGGTTATTTCCAATAGTATCACATCTTCTATAATATAGTAAATATGGTACTCTGGGTGGTTGAGGATTCAGTACATTTGCCTCAGAGACCCCTTTAAGAGAACTGTCATCATAGCGGACCCAGCCGCCATATCCAACGTGAAAAGCATCGGTTACATAATGACCTTTAGTTGCTTCTTTTCCATCATGGTATGTAACAGCGAACAATTTATATTGCCTTTGTTTTTGACTTAATTTTGTTTTGGCATTTGTTGACATTAATTCTGAAATAATAGCAAATTTACAAATTAATAAAAATAAATATATCTTTCTTTTTATTAATTTTTTTAACAGTTCTTCAAATATGGACTTACTGTTGTCAATCTTAAGATCTATAGGGAATTCCACACTTTTGACAATTTTAGAACAACCATCAGGATTGTAGTCAAACCATTTTAAATGTAATATGAGAATTACTGGCAGTTCCTCCAAAGTAACTTGTTTCCACGCTTCGATTTGTTGCTTCGTTTTACTGCAAGTCATGCCTTCAAGTTGATCCTTTCCAACAAGTATTTCCAGAGCAGTTCTTACCGATTCTGCTTTCTAAAAATTTTATCAAACGATTTTACACATGGAATAATTGATACATCAAAGCATTATAATACATCAAATCTTTCTGAACATATTACCTCAATATCTAGTTGTAATGTGAAAAATGGTTGAACATAGTCAGTAGCTTGTTCTGTGGCTCGAGAAACTCTCGACCTCAACTGGCCTCTAAATATGTCTGACAGAGGAGTACGTCCAAAATCGGTGCTTCGCGTGATCGAACCTTTATTTTTAGGGCCCATTACCTAAAAGAAAAAATGCAAAACTCCAATAAGCTTAACTTCTTAAATAATTCTTTTAAGTATTCGAAATGAAACAATATAAGTTTTACCTTCCATTCTTCTTCGCCTTGGTTGTAATTGACGTTATTATCTATGCATTCTACCGATTTTTGATCATTGTTGTTTGCCAATTTCATCAACTAAAAAAAGTTTTTATGAGACTTAGTATGTTTTCTAAGTTTTCTGAACACATAAAAAGATAGAAAATAATGTCAAATACCTCTAACATTTCGTCACTTATTCCGTTCAATAGGCACGATAAAAATTCTTCGGCATCTTCTTGACGCCCTTCAACTGAAAATACTCCCGAAGATGACGTATTTTTCAAAATTGTATATATATACGATGGCTCGAACGGAACTCCACTTTGAATATCTACAACTGCATCTTCGTTTCGTTTTTGAGCCCTATCTTTTCTTGCTAAACGTGCTCCTTCAGACAGGGGTGTGAATTCACGAGCGAATTTGATCCTGCAAATTTACACGTATACATAATAAAAATTAAATTCTAGCTTTTAGTTTTGCTGTAAAATATACTTACATATTGTCAATTAGTGGACTGGGTGAATGTTTTGATGGGTTTCTTGAATGGGGTAATGCCATTAGTAAATTATAAAAGGGTGGGCAAGCAAGTAAGGCCTGCAGTATACTGTTAATGTAACAGTAATTACTGCGATTCGTCAATCCACGTGGTAATAGACTAACGGTCTGTTTATCCATCTGATAACCAAGCAAAAATTCTAAACAAAAATAATATTTATTAATTCGTACTCATTTAAATGTTTTAGATTTTTTTTGTCTATTAAATACTCACCTCCCATTCTGTATGTGATTGGATCATTACAATGTACTTGAGGTACTTCGGTATGTAATGACTTGTGTGTTTCGGGTGTAACGGCATTTTTATGTCGTGTATCTTCTGTTACAGATTTAGTTTGAGAACTCTTTGGTGTTAAATTATTCTTTTCAAATGATAAGTGCTCAGTTTGATCGTTGTTTACACTTAAAGCATTATTAGGTGCAATAAGGGCTGTTGGTTTTGTGGTACCTGCCGCGATACTAGCCCAAGATTTGCTTGACGCATTAGCAGGTGAAATGCTTACCGGCATTTCACTTGTCTCTACTGGATTTCCTGCTACTTCTGGTGTTGCTACACTTTGTGATTGATTAATTTCTTTGTTTTGAAGCTCTTCATTTATCGTTTTGGCAGCAACTTTGGAAGTCATACTTGTTGTAATTGGTGTCTTTACATGAGAACTAGTTTCATCATATTCTTTATCATTTCCGTTCTGCTTAACTTCTATACTACTTTTAATGTTAACACAAGGAATAATATCATTCTTTTCAACACCTTTATAGTTTTCGTTTATCTTCGATACAATATGCTGTTCTATTTTAAAATCAAATTTTTTGTTATTCGAATTGTTATTGGCCGTTAGATTCTCATCAACTTCATTATTAGACGAATCTACATTACTATTATTTACAATAACTGTTGTCACAATATTTGTCTGGGATGAATTATTTTCATCATCAACTGTTTGATGAATGGAAGGCTTTGACGTATTTACATTTTGCGCTCGCTTCTCATATGATTTGTGATTTGTGCTTTGTATGGACTCTCCATTAGTTTGTGGTAATATGCTTTGAGACTGATGACTATATTTTAGATTTGTTGGAGATTGATGATACGTAGGTATGTAACTAAAGTAAAGATAGCAAATTACAAATGTGCTACTTATGTAGAACATAATTTTTTGTTTTAAATGGTTTAGATCAACTTACTCAACATGATGAGTTTGTTGTGGCATGGTAGGCGAGTGATATATTGCAGTAAAAGAAAAATAAACTGGTTGTCCAGCAACAGGATGTTGCGAAGTAACAGTGGGATCCGAAATGCATACATATGGTGAAAATGCCATATTGATTGGATACTGACCATAGTCTCCCATGTAGCTAGCTTGCATTTCATTAGTATGATTCAAGTTTCGATTGTAATTCTTGCTACCCCGTCCGCGACCCCGTCTTCCTCCATCTCTCATAGGAGGAATTTCTTGATTTTCAGTTGGAGGATACATGTTTGGTGGATAAGCCATTCCTTGCATGTATGGGTGTACATTTGGGTCATTGGTCATATTGTTAATATACATGTTGGGAGGCCATTCATGGCATACTGGTGCCATTATCTGTTGACTGTATTGAATTGTGGATGGTACAGAAACAAGGACGGAAGATGAATTGTTTGCCTGACCTTCATATTTCATTACGTTATTTTCCATTTCTATTAAAACAATATAACATTGTTAAAGTCAGCGAAAACTTAAGGGATTTTTGATTGAAATTTAAAAGAAGAAAAGAAATAGCATGATGTAATATCAAATCTGAGCATCTTACCATACTGTTCCCAGACCTTTGGGGCTTCTTCAATTTCCAGTTCTGCTGGAAGTACGTTGTATTCTTCTTCTCCCCTGTCCCATGGTAGTTTCAACCCTTCTGCAGCAGCGTTTGGTTTTAAAATAGCTGTCAACTCATCTCTGCCATTCGCATCTAAATTTGTCAAATCTAGAAACTCAAGCTCGTTCTGAAAAAAAAACAGCAACAATTTGTTTTACAGAATAAATCTCAATTTGCAAATTTTATTTCCTGAAATTGGTTAAATTACAAACCAACTAACTAAATTAATAATAACTAATTAAAGTTTAAACATTTCAAACGCACATCTGAATTTTTTCCGACGTTTAACATTGATTTGTCAGCGACTTTTTTGACATTTGTTCGTTCACGTTTCTAAGTAGGTACTATTCTGTGAGATACCGTCCGTCAACGTTTGCCAAATGGAGCAGCTGAAAATCTCCGCGTGTAACCTCGTTACTATAGATCTAACCTTTTTATACGCGCATAACTTTACGTCAAGCAGCAGCTCGCAGACGACAGAGTGAATGAAAAATAATAATTGCAATTCAGAAACAACAACCGGCAAGTTAACAGACCTAAATAATCAAGTTTTAGCTAAAAAGATTCTGGAATCTTAACCTCAAAAAAGATCACATGATAGGGAGGCAGCACCCGACACAATATGACCTCATGCTATTATATGTAACCTTATAAATAAATGTAATCATACTACAGAGTTAATTGGAAAAAAGAAATCATCCATTTTACCTTGTACGAATTGTCCATGCTGTCGGGTTATTAACGTAAGAAAACATCAAAACTGCAGGAGACAAGACAACATGAGGCCGACAACAGACCCGCACGGCTGTACGACCAGCCGTCTTTTTTTTCGGGTCCTCTCGTATTACTTAATTTCCCTCTCGTTCTTCTTCTTTATATTACGTGAGTTTCTGCGACTTGATTCGAGAACATCGAGGATGGAAAAGCTCTCTTTGGTTGCAAAGTGCTTTGGATTACTTGTGTTTTCGGAGCTCGGCCTCGTTGCCGGAACGAACGACACATTTCACAAGGAAACACACATGATATAACGACGAATGGCGCAAACTTCGAATTCCAGCTATAGTGTGGCACGAACACGAGGCGAAAATAACTTATGGGAGAGAGAGAGAGAGAGAGAATATAATGATCGCTTTTATTGTCCGCTGTAGAACTGCAATCTATGGTATTTCGCTCTCGTAAAGGATTAGAGTGATATAACTGTCGTGGCTGCCGGCGCTATAGGTACTGCACAGTACTATATAGCGTGCTCCGATCTAATTATGGTACACATCCTCTACACCATGCTATATATATATATATATTACAAATAAGTGCGCACGACGACGATGAATGAGCAAAAGACCGAACCCAAGATACAGAAACCTATTAAGATGCGATGCGTGCTACTTCGTAAATTTATACTGCTTCTAAAGGTGAGTTCTCAAAAGTACTTAACAGAGTGGTGATCTTTCGCAGCCAATCAAATATTTCGAAATTTTCTTTAGAATAATTCTATATATATTTAATAATAGCGTTATACAAAAATTGTATTTTACATTTTTACAAAACCAAATACATACTCATTACAACAGAATTGCTCGACACTGTATATTATGAAAATACATATATAAACTGAATATAGTTATATTTGCAGCTTTATTTGTACTTATATTAGTTTTAAGAAAATTTCACACAACACCTTTGCCAGTAACATTAAAACTTTTCAACACACTCCTATAAACAATTCATTTCAAAACAATAATAGCATTCAAAGTAATGTACAAACACAATTCACTTTTACATACTTTAGCATTCAAAGTAGGATTTGTTTAACCGGTATTGAGAATTTTTATTAAATTAATATGCAATGTTCGTTATTCAATCCTTTCAAAGTCAATTTGAATGATTCTCCCCTATGCAGAAAAAGTTATCGTCCTAATACTTGGCCATGTCCCCAGCTGTGGCCTCTTGGTACATTTCCAGCAGCCGGTGGAGGCGCTGCTCCAAAACCTCTGATGTTACTCCTTTGTGGAAAATAGTATTCTAAAATTGCTGGAGTGCCAAGCAAGTTTGGTCCTCCAAATTCTTGGGGATATTTAAACTTGAGGAAAAAGTACAAGTGACCACAGAGTATTCCCACAAGTTCTTCCAATCCATCGTGGTTGATGATGAAATTGATTCCAAAAAGTACCCATGGCAAATACATCGCTTTGAATTGGAAACCTGTAAAGCACGCATAAAATTCAGAATTGCACTTACTACGAAGCTACATGAAATATTTAATAACAAACAAATGTTTACATACCAAACCAAAAGTGTACAATGGCATCTTTGTTAAGTTGACACCAAACATAAATGACACTAAGAATCATAGCATTCATCAGCAAAGAGAAATTGAGGAATAGTGCAGCAACGAGGCAGCATATCCAATTAAATATCAATAAATAAAAGTAGTCTGCTGGTCTGCCTTCAAAGTCTATTCTTTCCAGTCTTATGGAGTAATTGTACAAAAAGTACAAATTCATGAGTAAATGAAAGCTCGTTGGGTAATAGAAAAGACTGGTCACTGCTCTCCATATCTCGAAATTATGAATAAACGGATCATACAGCAGAACTAGGTTGATGACATTGATAATGCGAAATCTTCCAATCAATGAGAATACTATAGTTAACGCTAACCAATATCTCGTGAATATTGGTAGGCTTTTAAACCAGTCCCCCACGTCAGACATCTTATTATTGTAAACACGTTCTAATACTTGCACTTACACACAAAAAAGTTTAATTATCATAAATGATTTTGCACAATTTTTAGGGGCTACAAGTTTCTTCATACACTATTCGTAAGTTAACAAAATGTTTCTCGAAACACGTCGACTCTCTGATGTGATTTGATTTGTAATTTCTTCGCAGATCCGGATATGTAAATCAACAATTTATCGAATAAACGTGTAGAGTACGTTTGACTATCTTATTATGTTGTGAAAAATTTTAACTTCAGCTCCGGTCTTTTCGGCATTGACGTGGCCCTATAGCTCGCCTCTCGCACACAATTTTCCTTCCTTGATTTGTCGCTTTTTGCAAACGGGACCTGATATTTTATTTTCAAAACGTTCAAAAGAAATTTCAATTGTGAAACAAAAATTTAACTATTTGATAACATACATACAACTCAATGAGACATTTTGAAAATTGATTTGTATGCTAATGGTTTATAATTTATTATAATAAGCTGTCAAAAAGAAAATGGATAATTTTAGCAACTCTATAAGTTAAAGAGATGGCGTTGCAGTCAAATTGTGCTGTCAATGAAAATTATTTTTATTGGTGATTGGTGTGGACTTTAAACGGCTGGACGGTGCGGTGAGCTGGTGCGTTTCGCGTACCTAAATAGTACAAAATTAATTCAATGCAGTACGTTAAATTTATCGAGTATTTTTCATATGCTCGCGCAGTTATTTATATAAGCAACTACGATGCTTGTCAAACTATCAGCAACAATACTTGATCATTATTTCAGTATATTAGGTATACCTGCTGTTTACCTATAATATGCAGTCTGTATTAGAGTGTAGTAACCTAAAATGTGTACATTAATAAGTTGGAAATTGTTTTATTTTTAAGCGAGTATTACCTTCCATCGAGTACCACCTGCACCATCACGATTCTCTGACATTATTATGCTACGTAATGAAATTTTTTTATGCAACACAATGATTATTTGTCCGCAGTAGGTGTTGTTCAGCATCATCATACACAATAAACAAGATGAATCTTAAGGAATTGGTGACAAATGTTTTTGGGTGGGACAAAAGTTTTTTTGATGAAATCAATCCTTCCGTAAGCAATGACTCAATCAATAAAGATCATGCAGAGTATGTATAATATATATTGTCTTACGCGTACAACTATAAATAACAGGTTGGAATTACATGTTGTATTGTACATTTGCAATGTCCTCTTGTGCAGGATCCAATGGATGATTGATGGAATTGAACAACGAGTTGGACAAGAATTATTTGAAAAAAAAAATGTCAATAATCTGGTGGTAGATGATGATGGTAGAAAAGGAAGATTGGGGCCTAAACTTGTAAGGTTGGATACATCTACGCATCATGGTCTGTTCATTGTATCTTCTGACAGACTCAGCGTCAATTCACAAAGTAATTTTAGTACAATGAGAGCAAATACTGGAGTTTATCAAGGTAAATGGATGTATGAAGTTCAATTAGGCTCTAAAGGAGTCATGCAATTAGGCTGGGGCACGGCGCAATGTAAATTTAATCAAGAATCTGGAGTTGGTTTGTAAATTTTCCATCTCTTTCAAGTGCTGATACTACTATTTGTATTTTATTAAAGTAAACATTGTAATTGTAGGTGATGTAGTCAATTCGTATGCATATGATGGAAACCGTGTAAGAAAGTGGAATGTATCAACGCACAAATATGGAGAGCCTTGGCTCTCTGGCGATATAATTGGCTGTGCTATAGACATGAATGATGCTGGACAGACAGTGTCGTTTTATAGGAATGGAAAAAATTTAGGAGTGGCTTTTGAAAAAATTTCAGTGGGTCCAGGTATTGTTTATTTTCCAACAGTTAGTTTAGCCTTCGCTGAAAATATAACAGCCAACTTTGGGACAACACCAATGAGGTATCCAATAGTAGGTTATCAAGTCTTACAACAACCACCGGCTATTGAAATTCAGAATGCTAAAATTTTGTTCGAATGGTTGGAAAGACTGCTCAATGAATACAAAAACCTGGATGAGTTAGTTGTCAAGTTTTATAAAGAAGATCAAATTATAAGTGTAAGAGCTTTTATGGTATGTTTAGCAAGGTGTATTTTAAAACAAATTGGTCCACTGGTTGCCATACCTTACATCACTCAAGATATTTTTGTTCCATTTATTAAGAAATTAACAAAAAGTGATAATGATATGCTATTCACGTGTTTGGACTTGATGTGGACGTTTTTTGAAAAACATGAAATGAAAGTTTGTTTAGAAACTGTTGTTGCCTATCTATCTTCGGTATTTCGACAAGTGTCCATTGTTCTCAATTATCCAGATCAGCGGGCAGTTCTAGTGTTGTTAAATAATTTGTGTCAACACACGAGAACAAGACAATACTTATTACAATTTATTTTATTTGACAAAGTGAAATTTGTCAATTTTATTCACGTTAAACCACTAGATGAAGACTGTTTAAATAATGTTGTAAATACAATTTGGTGGGAGACCAAAAGAAGCAGCAGCAGCCCAATTGATTCATCTATAGAAAATAACAAGGTGCATTACATGAAGGCTTGCGATGAAATTAAATTTTGTATAACAGGTACAGAGAAAAAATGTGTGGGTGTGTGTGTGTGTGTGTGTGTGGGGCACATAATTATGTATACATCAACCGTCATTATTATGATTTATTACTTTGACAGAGATTGAATCACTTCAAGTAGAGTTATTGAAAACACTTTTGATCAATACTGATGGAGATACTGCAAGAACGCCTACATCGCGTACAATTTTTTTAAGGAAATTTCGACGTTTTGTGAAGGAAAATTTGATCTCGAGCCGTGTAAGTAACTACTCTAAATGTAATCAAGTTTAAATTTTTCCATTTTATTAAAATCCTAATTTAGAAAGTTTAGTCTGAATTTCTGCAGCCAATGCCATCAATACACCAGCAGACCCCCTTACCTATCACACTGTGCTGCTTTCATCGACTTTTAGTGACTTTCAAAGTATTGTGGAATACTGAAATTGGCTCAGAAAATCCAGTGTATATTCTCTGCAGGTAATATTTATTTCCTTCAAATGATTAAATTTGAACTAACTTTTAAACATATTTAAATCATTTTACATAGGTCTTTCTGTGATTCATCGATAAATTACTCTGGAATTGACAGATTTGGTGGTGTTTTATCTCACCTAAACAAAGCGTTTCAAAAAGATCTAATTCAGTTACTTGGAACCGATGTGCTGCACGATACTGCTGAAACAACTGAGAGTACACATCAGTTATCTACAAATGTATTTGCTGCTGCTGCTGCCACTGGAAATACAAGAGTTGTAGCAGAGTCCCCTGTCATATCTGTTTTTGCTCGAATGATAAATGCAAATTCTGTGAATGTGGCAGCAGCAGGTGGATCGACGACGCTTCTAGAAAGGATAGGATATTTTCCTTACAATAATAGTAAAGAAGATAAGACTCCTATGCAACTTGGCCCACAAGATTCTGCAATATCTCTTTTAGAATTGTTAGATGGTATCATATTGTTTTATCACGCTACAGCCAAGAAACAAATTGCTAAAGTAGCAAATATAAGAGATGTTATGTCAGAGTATATTATCGCAATATCAGAAACCAAAAATAGATTGGATATAGTAAAAAATTTTAATGACCAAGTTTCCCAGTCTATTCAGTTGCAGTTGCTCAAGACTATTGAGATTTTCAAGAAAAAATTGACCGAGCAGGCGCGACATATGGCTTGGGTGCGAGCCGTCGTGTATTCTGAAGAAAAGCAAGAACGGTTGGTGTGGTTGCTGAAAATAATAATGTTAACTTTGGAAAAAGCGAGCGAAAATGGAAATTTATTCGGTTTTGTTCCCGAGTTTTATCTTGAAGTCTTGGCCGATTTGTTAAACAGTTTGAAAAACCACATTCATCCCACTGTTTCCATGGACAGAATCGCCGGCTTTAAAGAAATGTTGCAAGAGATCGCTCAGTTTTTGTGCGACCATTTTCAAGATACACGAATAGTCAATGCAAATTCGAAAGATACTTTAATTTTAACTTTGGCTGGTTTTGCTTCCAATTCCCAGACTCTTGAAGCTTTAGAAAGCGTTTCTACAGACTCTCGAGTGAAAATGGTTTCCAATTTATTGAGGTCCTACGAAAACAGAGCGTGGGCACAATCAAACTGGATTTTGGTGAGATTTTGGCAAGGAAACGGATTCGCTTTTCGTTATGACAAAAGTCCCCACATGGCTAAAAAAATTGGACCAAAGATATTAAATCAACAGGAATCGTTGGCGCAACCCATCAGTACGTTGATTATATTATAGTTGATTACACTCTCGCGCGCGCGCGCACACACATACACACACACTTAATGCTGTACAATGTAATTTTTCTCTTTTCATGCACAGAACCGTGTCCATCCAGTGTATTCCAAGCCCATATTAAACAAGTTTTATTGAGTAACAATCAAGCCACTACTCTATTTTTAAATTCTCTGCTTAATCAGCTAAATTGGGCTTTCTCAGAATTTATTGGAATGATTCAAGAAATTCACAATGTATCTTCTAGACCAGAGCGAGTTTTCATTGAATCGCGACAACTGAAAATATGTGCCACCTGCTTTGATCTTGCAGTATCACTGCTAAGAGTCTTGGAAATGATTGCGTCTATAGCTCCCAATGTATTTACTGATTTCTCTCTTCCATCCAGCGAGAACCTTCTTTCTCGACTGTGTCAGGTATGCTGCAGTACTTCCGAAATGTTTGTATTGTGTGACTGCATAATTAAAAATCTCTAATATTATTTCCTTCAATTTTAGCTGCTATGTCAAATATTAAATCGAACAAGTATGCAGACTAGTTCTTTTCAACATGTTGTACTATTAGATATTCCTGATCTTCAAACTGTTGATCATTTCCCAATTTTAACCGCTGTTATTGGAATTATTATAGCTTTGTTAAAAGAAGATTTGTTGATAAACGGTCAGTACTTGTCTAGTTGACACAATTATTATATATAATATATGAAATTAAAAACAATTTTTCATGTTCTTAACACCTTCTTTTTTTAGAATCAGAACAACAACAGCAAATTCCAAATGTAACTAAAGCAATAATCAGCGAACCTAGTTTTCAAATGACTTCGCTGTACTTTGTTTTGGGTGATGTAAAAAATACCAAAATAAAAAATCTGAAGCCGTTTTCCTTTCTAAATTGTAAGACTTCTTCTATATAGATTTATATAAATGTGTGTGTGTGTGTGTGTGTGTGTGTGTGTGTG
>UCOJ01000837.1:0-60047 GCA_900474305.1 Cecidostiba fungosa | reverse complement strand
GTTGTTACACTTCATGCGTGTGTGTGAGAGAGAAAGTTCGTGAGAACGAGTGAAATCTCGGCTATACTGAAATTATACAAAGCCAGGATGTGTCGCGAAACTTTTCGCTTTCCACCAATTCCATTTCATTAAGGAGTATGATGTATGTGTACACATCGCACACAGTCGTCCCCTCATGTCTTCGAGCGCATAACGGACGTCGGCAATAAAAAGCAGTAGCCCAGCAAATTAGCCGGGATGTAATGATTCTCTCTCTCTCGTCTCGAGATCTTGACGTTATATATACCATTATCTCTCTGAGTAAATAATGGTGCCTGATTGCGGCGGCCGTAATATAACGAGACTTTTGAATTAGATCGAATGAGGCTCTGGGAACGAGTGTGTACACCCTCTGCATAATATACGTCGTGTATAATAATAATAATAATAATAATTCAGTGATGCTGCTTTACAGTGAGGGAGAAGAGAAATGTCGTCTCGAAGAATAAGATGAAATTCCGCAAATCAGCCGCTCCGTCGAGCCCAAGGATGGAGCTGCTTCGAAGACCGACTAGCACAACGATTTCTAGCAGCAGCAACAAGCTATCGAACTTCAAGAGGTCCAAGTCCTTCAGGGCATCGTTCAAGCTCATCAGTAAAATCAAGAATCACGCGAACCTCAACGGTTTGAGCCTAGAGCCCGAATCGAGTAAACCCACACTGTCGGGCTTCCGAGAATTAGAGGAAGAAACGGAGGAGGAAATGACGAGGGAATTAAAGTCGAAGCTGTCACTGAAAGAGAATAACAAACCAAAGCTCGAGGAGATGTCGGTGAAGACAGACGAGTTCAGCGCGTACGAGAACCCGTTGTTTGTGGACAGTTCGCTTGATTCTTCTATGGGAAGCTTTTTTTTCGACGACGATAATAAGCTTGAAATGCCGTCTCCGGTGAAACCGAGGAGGATGAGCGTTGGTGGTGAAGGACTGACTGTTCTGCTAGACGATGGCAGGTGTGACACACACCGCTGGTGTACACGTGTTGAGACAGAGGTGAAGGTCAAGCCTCTCAAGCCCAGGACTGTTGACAACATCGCGAGCTTCTGGACTGGCAAGGTGATACTCCAATTGTGAATGTCTGCTTTATTTTTGGAAAGATGGAGGAACGTGCGGGTTTTGAGAAGTTTTTCAAATACGCGGAGAGAATAGCGTATATTGTCGGAATTGCCATTTTTATGTGAAGGCTTTAAAAAGTGACTCGTAAAATTCTGATTCTTGTTAGTTTCTCTGTTTATTGATATTTTGAATTAAATCTACATGCTGTATAGTATGCTCTTTTCGTCAGAAGCTATTTTTGTGAGAAAGAAAAAACAGTTTTGTTTTCGTATAACGGATTTACTAGATATGATTGATACGCGTCAGTGGCAGTAGTAAAATTTCGCATATCAAAAGAATGCACGCGCGTGCGCTTATTTTCCGAGTACTAAAATTCAAATTTCAACAAAAATCTTTGATTACCTTGCCAACTCATAACAAGTATGTATGCACACACAGCAGTAAAGTCAAGTCAAAGTAAAAGCTTCAAAGTTATTTTTTTCAAAGCCCGCCACCACCTTAGCTTTGCGAAAATAAAGCAGCCAAGTTAAAGTCGATAGAGAAGTCGATATCGGAATGCGAGAAACAGCTCCCAGCGGAAAGCTGATCCGACATTTATCTCTTCAGAAAAGCAGCGTCGTCGTGGGGAAAAAGTACAAAAAGGAGCCGGAACGAGAGCCAACTACGACGAAGACTACGACGACGACGACGACGACGCAACAAAGGAACTTCGTGGCGAGGAGCACTTCGGGAACAAGTACGTTTTCCAGGGAGTGTTATACGAGTAACGAATCGAGAAAGAGGAAGAAACAGAAAGACTTTTAGCTGCAGCAGCCGCTGATGTTTTTAATTAGCGCTCGCCCCGGTCGGGCAATTAATTAAGGGAAGGATGGCGCCCACCTTTTCTCTCCGTCTCTCTATCTCTCCTCTTTCCTATGTATATGTATACCTACTTCTTTCTTCCCCACCACACTTTCAGCATCGAGGGATTTTAACGCGATTATCGATACAGAAGGGGGGGAGAGGGATGATGCGAGAGGGATAATTGAGCCGATTATGCGGATTTCGTTCCCCCTTTTATACACGTTCTTTTTGATCTTTGATTCACAGCGTTATCTACGTATTATTATTATTTTGTTGCTATTGTTATTATTTTGCTTTTTGTGTTGCTTGACGTTTCGATATTGTTGTCACTACAGAGCTGCACTCGCTACAAGGGATGGAGTTTCTGGAGAGCTTCGGTAAGAAGAAACACCAGCTGCAGCAGCAACGCAGTCATCAGTACCAGCTCATCAACCTGTCGTCGATACACATCAACAACCCACTCACGGCACAACCATCCCTCAACATACACTTGCATGGTATACATATAGCTGCAGCTTTTTTGCATTTTTTATTTTCTCGTCGAGCGGTTTTTTTGTTTCTTTTTGTTTTAGTCATCACAGCCTGCGAGTGCGTTGTTTTCCAATTTTTATTTTTACGACGAAACTTTATACCGCTGTATGCACACATTGTCAGGATATATAAAGCCGATGGCTGAATAATTAAAAAAAAGTACTGAATTCGCCATCGTGTGTTCGATTGACGTTTTTAAACTTGCACGTTTATTTCCGCTCACTCTCGGCCGCTTCTGGAATATAAATATATATGTTTGCAGCAGGATCGATCGACGTCTAAAAAGCAGCTGATCTCTCTTGGCGGAGTCACGTCGAGCATATTCGGCTATAAGTTCTTGCACGAAGATACGAAAATCGATATCCCCCCCTGTAACCTAATATACTGAAACTTTGTAAATTCCAACTTTTTCGAATTCACCCATGTACTAATGTGTTTGTATTTCATCTTTTCGTGCAAGGACGACAGCCGTATATACATTATATATCATAAAAAAATAAAAAAATTCGACAGAGCCACGCCTCTATATGTTCTGCCCTAAAATTTGCTCTCGAGCCCACTAATTAACCTCTGTCTTGCTTCTCTATCTGTGACAGCTCTGTTCGCGGCTGTGGAACACGGGCACATCGACAAGGCGCGTGCCATCCTCGAGTCGACCGACGTCAACGTTAACAGGTGAGAAAGAGAGCCCATGAACGGGGTCAAGTCCGTTATTTACCTACAGAGGCAACTTTTCTCATTATACCCACCGACGACGATTAAAAAATTGCCTCCTCGAGTCATCGATCTGCATATAATTTACGAACAGCGAAATACTTTTATCCTTGAGGCCGTAAGAGCGTCTTCCCTCGTCGTTGGTCAACGAAAAACTTTCTTTTCTCTATACGTGTATTCACATATAGGTATATATACACGGGATTAAGGTCCTAAGAGACCAGCTAGATATAATCAAGTCGCAGGCATTCTTTTTCCTGAGAACGAGAAAAGTTTGATCGACGCCCTTTTTTCTCTCTTGCCAGAAACTTTTGTTTCTCTTCCGCTTTTTTCTTCCATCCTTGAATTAAATTCCGCTTTACATACAACGAGTCTGCTTTTGTCTGTGTAAACGCGACAGTTTTTTTTTGTTTCTGTTCCAGCGTTAACAGCGATGGACTTTCACCCCTGGACGTAGCGGTGCTGAGCAATAATCGGCCACTGGCAAAGATGCTCGTGGCTTTCGGTGCCCAGGAGGGCAATCAGTGTACGTAATTTTTTCGCTCGCTCTCTTCTGTAAATATTTGCCGAGCGTTGGAGAGTACAATCGTGCTAATTGCAGCGCTCGAGGAAAAACGGATTCCGTGTCCGCTGGCAATTATCGTTCGATTGAGCGAACGATACCGCAGTATATACATATATACGCTAATGCATCCGCTCGATATATATACTTGTGCACTGCGCACGCCGCGAGGGATTTTAAAGGGAATGTGTCGTTGAGAGAAAAACTGAATTTTGAATTCACTCTTGGCGCACTTCCAGTTGAATAGCTATATAATTCATATGCAGCTGGAAGTTTACTGCATATTATGTAGTAGTTGCACGTGTAGATGCTGACAGATTAATACACGAGAATGTGTCTCTCTGTCTGTGACATATGATATCGGAGAAAGCTGATGAAGTGTGCATGCCTGTAAAACGTTGAGACTATTCGCTTCGTGTTTCAATTCGCGCTCTGCGTTATTATAGAGTGTGTGCGTGTGTTTTGCGGGAAGTTAGAGGGAAAAACTCTGCTCGTAACTCTCCGGTGGGTTAGTGTCGCGCCTAATTTAGTTATTGCCTCTTGGTACGAAGAGCGCTGAAATGCGGAGAAAAAAATTTAGGTCACGTCCGGAGGATTAGCGCCAGGCTTCGCATAATCGGAGACTGTTATTTATTTATGGGCTTTCGGTTGGTAAAATGGTCAGGTGAATTGAATCTCGGGTGGTGTTGTAATTCTATTAAAAAGAAAGTTTCTCAGCGATTATTTTTTTACACGATATGTACTTTTTGACGGCAAAGTTGGAAACCAGATATAAGATTCTACACGCAAAAAATGTTCTGATCATTGTTATAACGGTTGTTTCTCTATTGTAGAAAGTTTTGTGTTGAAAGAAACTGAAAAAAAAGTTTCTACGGAAAATATTGTTGGGTAGAAAATTTTCATTGTCCAACATTCTATACCTTTCTTTTAACCATTGTTTTACATAAAATATGAACCCTGCGCTGATGAGGATTCGTATAAAATGTGTTCCATTAAGTTCATCGCTTATTTTCAAATTAGACTAATTTGGATCAAATACGGAAACTCACATTTTTTAGAAGAGAAAGAATTTAAAAAGAAAAAAAATTGCGTGAATAAATTTGGACGTAAGAAATATGAAATTAAAAACGCTAGACACGCGAAATTATGAAAAAAAACTTGCGTTCTACCAGTGCCATAAATACCCTGTTTACACGATAGTCGTATAGCGCAAAGTAGTAGCGACTTGAACGAGACGTACAGGCGACACACGTACAATCGCTCGGTATGAGCTTGCGTTACTCTAATTAATTGCGACATAAATGGAATCTCCAGTGAATACAGGCTTGTGCTCGCTCGCGGGCGGGGGAGGAGGAGCCAAGTAGTCTAGTGGAGGGGCTGGCTCGATAATAGCTTTCGTGTCGATTGGATTGATATGGATGGAACTAGCCCCTATTTATAGCCCTCAGACGCGACTTTATTTATTTTTTTTTTGTTTTGTTTTGCATGAATGCGGGGGTGAAAATGTATACAGTAGTTTCGTCGGAATGACAAATTGCGCGTTGATTAGTTGCTGTCGACGCGGGCGATAACGACGATAAGGGTGTTAGACAGAAATTTTCCGGCTGTAATGGCAATGTTTTCACACTGGATTAACGCCTCTATTCTGTGTTGCAGTCAAGTCACCGGAGACACTAGGAAGCCACCTGGCGTCTCTCCTTAGCGAAGCTGAGCACAGGGTCCAGGAGCTGGGAGGCTCAGGCAATTCCGGCGCAGCTTCGTTGCTGGAGCCACCCTCGAGTCAAAGCCACAGGGCGAGCTTCTCGTCGCAACACAATAACCTCACCGGATGCAGCGGGGGTGGTAGTGCCGAGGATAAACAACTGGCGCTATGGGAACGCAGGGCCAGGGCGCTCAGGAAGATGCTGCTCGGATTCGATCAAGCCCGTACGTGTTGATTTTCTGAGGAGGTGGATGAGATTGAATTGCGCGCGAGAAGGAAACGAAATTTTTGAGACGCCAAGTCGAATCAATCGCGTACATTTTTATTCTTCTCTACGATCAATTGATTACATAGTATTGACGTTTCCTCGATAGTCTGCGTGTCGAACGTTAATCCTGTAAATGCTGTTTCTTCGATCAATTAATAAAACGGTCTTGAATGAAAAAGAAAGAGTAATCGACGTTTCCTCGAAAGTCTGAAAATGCCAAGTCGAATAACTCTCGTATTTCCCCAGCGTCTGCTCCTTATTGAGCATTGGATGTAGAGCGGAGTATATGTACGTGGTTCTTTGTTAGTTTGCCGGATCGATTGGCGCGTATACCTGGAAAACTTCTTCGCACAAATTATATTAAATTCTACACTGCCGTCAAAGTTGAGGAATTAAATTACCGCTCAATTACCGACTAATTAAGTGCGAGGATATCGGCTAATGTCTTCCGCTGCGGTCATAAACTGCGACATAGTCTATCGTGTAAATGACAAAGCAAAAATATAAATAAATGAATTTTCAGGACCTCCGGATATGCCGTACCTGGTGACGGTCGACGTCACGGGGATCACCTCGGTGATGGCCCGTTTCCAAGAGTCCGAAATCCAGGACGCGCCAATCTGCACGAAATTCAAGATCCAGTGGAGCTTTAAGGAGGACTTCGCGATGCTCTGCGGCGAACGAGAGCTTCTCGATATGAAGCAGAAGGAGTGCCGCATCGAAGGTCTACTCCAGGGACACAGGTACTACTTCCGCGCGGCCGCCGGAAATCTCAAGGGCTACAGTAGGTTCAGGCCGACGACGCCGACGCATCTTATGCCGAGCAGTGAGTATTGATTTTTTGTGTGCATTTATTTTGAAGTTTTTGAACAACAAAGATTGCGCGAATACGGTCTTAAAAGTTAGTTATTAGTTTGCGGACACTGTATACTGTGTAGTGTATACTAGTTTCATACACCTTCTCATGTTCGCCAAATTTGACTTGGTAAACTACTGTGTTAACAATGTAAGTTTTGACCGGAAGATACATGATACTAATAGCGCTGCTTAAAATTAAATACTTATTATTTTGAATAACGAATAAATATAATTCTTGCGATACGATGAAAAGGCTGGCGCGACATAGACGGCAGAGTGGCCCGTTTCGCCGGTCGTCTCGAGCAACTGGACAGTTTGTTCACCGATGTTCGCGGCCCGGAGTACAGCCAAGAGACCCCGGCGGTACAACGACGTAATCACAAGAAGAAGACGACGATCAAACAGCTGTTTACGGCGACGAGCAAGTTTCAAAAGAACTTGCGCCGTGGTGTCTTCCTCGCTTGCCTACTCTACCACGAGGACAAGGTGCTCGTGACCAACGAAGACTTCCTGCCCGTGATCGAGGTCGACGAGACCTATCCGAGTTGCATCTACAACGACTTCCACTGGCTGATGAAAGTCGCTTGCACTTGGGACGACGTCAAGTCCCTCCGCCAAGATATGGAGAAGAGTCACAGCAGCTCGACCAATCATTTTAGGATAAAGCTCCTACAGGCCGCCGCTCAGATGCAGGCTGCGCTATGCATTCAAGATTTGGGACAGCTGTACCACAAGCCCATCCGAGACGTACAGGGCACGCTGGTCTTCTCCTCGGTCAACTATGTGCGTTCGCCGAAACAGGTCTCGGTACTCAATAGCAGGTGGCTACCTCTTGCCAAGGTTACGAAAAAGCTCATGACCCACGAGGACAGCAACGTTGCCGACGTCCTCATGGCTAGTATTCAGGATCAAATGGCTTACCACCAAGCGAGCAGCATCAAGCTCTCGAGGGGTCTCTATCTTGGCTACCTGAAGATGCAGAGCAGCGTCGACTCCATCCAGGTGCTTGTGCCTACCAAATCGCCCAACGTCTTGCCTCACTGCAAGGTCCGGGATAACCCGCACGTTTCTGCGTAAGTAGATTTCGTATTTTTCTGCAATCGATGATCGAAAGGTATATGACTATACTAAAACTTTGTAATTTTTCATAGAGAGGAATGGGAGTACTTAAAGCGGATGGGTCGTCTACAAGCGTCCGGCGAGTTGTACCGCAAGGACGAGTGCGACGACAGCGAGGAGAAAGAAAACGCTTCGAACGAACAGCAGGGCTCGGAGCAGCAGAAGCTGTTTATCGATGTGGTCGCGGCGACGGCCAAGCGACTCTTCAGCTACATGGAGATCAGTGCCGAAGAGTCGCTGGGCCACCGACTTTACGACGCCGAAGTAATCGAGCTCAGCCCTGAGGTCAGCTTCCTCGTGGCCGTTCCACCTGCCGAGATAGCCTGCTCCGTGCCCGGAGCTCGAGAAATATCCCTTCAACGGGCCGACCTACTCTCGCTGCCCATCCAGGTCTTTGAGATGGTCCACCTGAACACTTATCAGAAGGACGTGATTAATCGATACTCGAGGCTCAGCTGCATCCTCGAACTCGACACCGCCCAAGCGCAGCACAACCATCGCGAGGCCTTCAGCAGCTCCGAACTCAGCATCGCCAAGGACAAGCTCTCTAGACTGCAGGACCTGCAGTCGCAGATGAATAGCGTCTGGAAATCTGCCAGGTGGCTTATCGACCTCATCACTTTTGCCAGGGATCGAGGAACGTCTTCCATAGCCGTAAGCATGATTATACTTGGATATATTTCATTTACTGCTATCACGGATTGTTACTAAATTATGTTGAATTGCCCAAGCAGAGCAGCGGCATCTGCGTGAGATATCTGCTTAGTCTGGAGCGCAACAAAGGCAACAGCAACAGTTTAAAGCGCAGTCTACTCCAGTTGCCACCTCGTGATCCGAAGCTCGTCAAGTCGAGTCCAGGCAGAGGTAGTTGGCCGGGGCCTAGTGTCGACCGATCCGGCTGCTCGCAGATGAACCTGCTGTCGACCGAATTAAGCAAGAGCGAGCAGCAGCTGCCTCTGGGGCCATACCCGCGCAAGGGTAGCAACAGTTCCAACTGCTCATCGGCCTCCGAGCCTTACAAGTCTGTAAGCGGCTGCGGCAGCAATGGAGGTAGCAGCAATATCCACGGACCCGGAAGCAGCGGCAGTCTGTGCCCCGGAACGTCCTCCTCGGTAACAGCGTTAACGGGCACCTGCAGATTGCCTCCTTCCAAGTCCGAGGACACGCTTCATCTCGGCGGCAAACAGTACAAGCAAAGCTCGAGGAGCAGATCCTCCGCCACAACTAGTCCACTACTGGGTGGGAGTAGCCACGCAACGTCGGAAAGTTCGCACTCGATCAGCAGCGCCGACGACTATCCGGCGACGAGTAAAACGAGTAACAGGCTACACATGAGCAAACCTACGGCCACCATCGCTGCTATTGCGAGCACCGAGAAGCAACCGCTTCAGCAACTGCAGCAGTCAAAGCTGTCACCGGAGGATAAGGACATCGAGAACTGCACCAGAGCCTCTGCTGGCTCGTCGGTCGCTCCTATGCCTGGCATTCTGCAGGTACGGTATTCGCGATGACGATAATTATTGCGCATGAAAAAGAAATGACGTTTACGAGAAATTGTGTTATTTTTACAGGTCTACGCAGCTTACGAAACAGGTCTGGCTTCGGGTACCAGTCTGAAGCTGCACGTCACTGGACGCACGACAGCTCGCGAGGTCGTAGACCTCGTGGTCAAACAGCTAAACATGGCGGTGCTATTGAAGGGCCTTGAAGGCCCGGTCTACGCGCAGGAGGATCTTGCGAACTTCTGCCTCGTCGCGGTGATAGGTGCCAGGGAACGTTGTCTGCGAGACGACTTCAAGCCTCTGCAGCTGCAAAACCCGTGGAAGAAAGGCCGACTATACGTCAGGCAGAAGCAGGACGTGTTGGCGGCTCTCGAGCATAGCAGCAAACACACGGCTTTCCTGTAATCTGATCTAAAGCTCTTCACGTTCCGTATAAACGCGCGCGACACCGGTACACAGACGCGTACACAGCTATGCACGCAGCGGTGTTTGACTATTTTTCGAATGTTAGATACTTTCGTAAGCGGTTGGTTATTGAATTATATAATACTCAGATGAATATTACGAACCGTTGAGTTATATTTTACGAGAAAACTAAAAAGAAATTAAATATGATCTCAGTGTGTTAGGACGATATGGCTGTTTTAATCGACTTAGCAATTTATGTAGGGAGATCCCGCGTGTCTCTAATGATCCATCTCTCGCTGTTTTTGACTTTACTGCGAACGAACGTAAACGGCTACTAACTCCTAACGAACGACACACTCGTCTAGGTGTTATAAATAGCTTAAAGTCTAAAATGAAGGTGCGACCACGTGGGAAATACAAATAGACGTCAATTGCAAAGCTTATACACTTTGCTCGTTAAATACTAAAATAAATTCTATGGTTATAGTGATGTTGAAACGGAGGGCATTGGCAACTGACGATTGATTCCGAGACTCGGAAGGGATTGTTAGTGTTCGGTGCCCTTTTCGTTGAGCTACTCAAAGCCGGAATTCGAAATCATCAGTTTGAAAGTTTATGGTTAATTTAGGAAATAGTAGCTCGAGAGGCGGGGAGTCTTCCGCGAAACATCAAAGCTTTCGCCGCGAGCTCTCTCGCTAAAGAGTGTTTTAAAGTAAATATTAAAAAAAATACAAGTCGTGACACCAAATTATCATTAAGCAATCTACGAGTCTTAATAAACTGCATGTATGGATAGATATCCAAATCTTTTTAAATGTTAGACACAACGAAAGTACCAAGTTCGATTTGAGGTATTAGACATACTGCAAATCAATCAGGGGGAGGAACTAAAGAGAAGAGATTTTTTAATCGATTAAATCAAATTTTATCTTTCTAAAATAGAAAAGTAAGTTTTGATTTAGTTCAATCACTTAAAGGGGACCATTATAAAATCGAATGCATCGCCAAAGACAAGATGTTTTATATCGAATCTTGCGGCCCACGTTGAATTTTTATGTATTTTAATGTATTTTACAGAGAACAAAACATGAAGAACGATCATGTCTCTCAGGCTCATCTTCTTCTTCTCCGTGACACATGATACCGGAAATCTGTTAAAGTTTTTCGCATATTATTTCCGTATGCTATACGAAAGAGTCGTTTATTTTTTATATAACGAGGATGTATATTTAGAAAAGATGTCGAGATGATTTTTCCGAGTTTGCGCAAATTATTTTTAGCTACTCGTTTGGTATAACTTTGACCACAATTAGAGGCTGATCGCGCGCACGCAGAGAGGCGAATATTTTTTTATACGCTCGTTCAATTTTTCGGGAAATTCGTTGTAAGTGTAAAATAGACGACCACACGCGCGGCGTGCAGCTCGTCACATTAAAGATGATTGACTTCCTGATTCCTTTGTAACTCATTAGTCGTTTTAATTTTTCAACAAAGAAAAAAAACAAAATCGAGGAGTTCGTTGACGAGGAAGGAACTACGTGAGAAATCGAAAATGCAAGAACGCAATTAATGTAGCGAGCTGCGCAGTCGCGGTAAGCAATGCTCTAGTATTTTCTGGGTGTTAATCGATGTTTGGATGTAAAATATTTGCGTAGCCTAAGTGTTATTTAAAAAAGGAGACTAGAGAAAGACATAAAAGAGAGCGAAAAGTTGTATCGTGAGCGAACGAACCAGACTTTGGCTAAGAGTGACTGCGAACGCGCGAAACGTAGGGTACCAAGCGTCCAGATATCTTTAAGGATACGAGCTTTTAAAAGGGGATTTGTCGTCAGAGTCCCGTTTTGTATTATAAAATTATAGATAGATAGATCGATATATTATATATATTATATATATTACGAGATAAAGAAAGAGAGAAAAAAACACTGTTTTCACTTAAGAGAGATTTTATGTCCAAGACAGTGATATATAAGAGAATTGTAAAATTATATATTTAAACGTGAGAGAACACAGCACGCTGTACCTTCGCTCGGGAGTGCAAGGGCCAAGATTAACAAATTTACAATAAATCCATGCCAATTTGTATTAACTACTCACAGTGTGGTACAGAAAGAGAAGTAATCGAAAGTGGGGAGAGGACAGAGAAGAGAGAAGGCGCGTCAACGCCTTTTTACAAGAAACGTGCAATCGTTGCTGTCACATTAAGCGAGCGGCTCTTACTTCTATCGGTTAACTCGTAAACTAAACTAAAGGTATAAACAAGAAAAACTATTAGATTTGATGTTTGTATGATCGGAAAGTGTGTACGCGTGTCGCGCAACGGCGACCGCGATTAATATAATAGCGAAAACTACAAAAAGATAAAACACCACGATATACACCGAGAGAAAGAGATAAAGCTCTTCCTATCCGTCATATGATCTCTGAGAGACGCTTACGACGTCAGATATGTACGTTGAACATAAAAGAAAAATTAAAATAACGACAAAATAATGCACGGAATAAAGATGACTATTAAAAAAGACATACTTCCAGAATAACGATCGTTTTATTTATTATCCTCGACGTTCACCGCTAATACAGCCGCATCTTTCCATTCTCGAGATTCCAACGCGCACGTAAATTATGTAATTAGTGTACCAATACTCTGCGTACAGCAAAACGCACATTATTTTCAAAAAAGTGTAAGAAAATTGTAAAATGCATACAAAAATTGAAAAAAAAAACTCAAGCGACAGACACGGCGCATCGCACGTGTGCACCGATGCGCTACATTATTCGACGTGCCATTGACGCAAGGCCCCTTAGCTTGGGGCCTGACGATTGGCTCGTTCTCAAGTGACCTGCAGCAGCAGCAGCAGCAGCGCAGCATAGCTGTTACCGCCACCGCTGCTGTCGACTCGACCCCGTTTGCGGTTTGACCCAGTGCCGGCCGCCAAACAGCCGAGCGCAGTGTTATAGCAGCAGCCGCCGAGGCCTGTCACACACTCTCGACTCAAAACTCCTCATCTCCGTCCACTTGTCATCTTATACTATATCTACCTACTGCTGCTGCTGCTGCTACTACTTCATCTACTTGTGTATACTCTCACGTACGATTATATTATATACTTTTTTCTTCTTCCTCGTCGTTCTTATCAGTTTGTATGATCCTGCGTTTGACAGACAGTTATACTACTGGCCGTTTTTCTTTGTGTGACTGACGGCAATTAATACAGAGCGTATGCGTGTCTAACAACACACGCATGTGTGTATATATACGTGTAATTATGCGCGATATCGAGTATATTATTCATAACCGGACGATTTGACGAGCGTCGCTCGCGGCATATTGCGAAATATGGAGCAGAGTACCGTTTTTCCATTTTTTTTCCGCGCGTGCGGCCTTCCAGCATTTTTTCCCTTTCCTCGCGAGCGCTCGCGGCTGTCGCAACGCGTGTATGTTTCCGCGAACGGAATTCCAACGACTGATTAACCCACATGTGTGCAATCGTATATAGTCAATTTTTTTTTTTACATAAATAAAATTCTGTATATATATACAATACAGGTGTTGACGAGAGACGAAATGTCGGAGGGTTGTACCAGCTGCAGGGGCGCAAACTACGCGGGGGGTTGTCTGCAACAGTTGGCGAAAGTTTCGCCGAGCGGATGCTGTGGTTGTGGTTCAGCGACGTCAGGCTCGGCTGGGAGCTCGACTACTGCTGGAACAGCTGGAAATACTGGGGTACAGGCCAAGAGGAGGGTACAGGTTCGCGCCAAAGTACTTTACGGAAGCGGGGCTGCTATTGCCAGCCTCAAGGCACAGGAGAAGGCGGCCAGACACTAATCAGGTGAGTTTCAGAGTCTTTGGGGGGGAATTTGAATTAGGGGCTGATCTTAGTGTAGAGGCTTGTTACGGTAATTAGTTGATAAAATTTAAATTGCATATCGCAAGTCTCTTTTGCATATGTTTCATTATTGGAGTAATAAGTAAACCAAGGCGTCAAATTTGAATTTTTAATCATCCCTATTAAAATGAATTCGCTGTAGAAACTTCCTTTTGAACAAAATCATTCCAAAATGGTCAAACATGTAAGTATACATCAGACACTGATTATTCGAATCCGGTAAATTTGCGACGCGGCAAATTTGAATTTTTAATCGCCCCATACGCAAACAAATTTCCGGCTAAGCTGACAAGATGACAGGCGATCTTATCCGACAGGAGCAGTTTATATACATCCACACTCACATACATATACACGTCAGCGTGATTTCGGGTCGTCGACCAGAGAGAGAGAGAGAGAGAGAGAGGTGTTCGATTTTTTGCATACTCGTCTCCTTCCATCTCTTGCTCTCGCTTAGAATCTTCTTCTTCTTCTTCCTCCTCCTGCGCTTCTGGAGAAGGGGATTTTATAACAGTAAAAAGCCAAGCCGCTCGTTACACTTTTTTTTTCAACATAAGCGCGAGGATTGCAATTGTGCATAAATTCTCGAATTTCAAGAAGTGCATGCAAATGCTCGCTCTCAAAGAAAGAAAGAAAGAAAGAGAGAAGGAGAGAAAAGGAGTGAGAGAGAAACGGACGCGAGCGTTTATAGGTGTATATAGCTCGAGGGGGCAACGAGTCGTCTCTCTTGAGAGAAAGAGAGTATGTGCCGGTTTAGTTGACGCGAAATAACCGGCCCGTAAGCAACACTCCGGTGCTCGTCGAGAAAGAGAAAGAGAGAGACAAACACTTGGCAGTTTCGACGAGGTGGTTTGCCCCTTTCTTTTCTAGAGACACGAGAGCAACACCACTTGTGTCAATAGTTCGGCTGGTATTATGAGGATTTACTACTCGCTGTAAGTTATACTTTTGACTGTCTTTTTTTTTGACTTGAGAGCATACTTGGATTTTAACGAGACGTCGCGGTCGTTCGTTATCTCGAAGAAAGTTTTATAAATCAAATAATTTTATAATAAATTCTTTAAAAAAAAAATTGTATTACTAACAGAAATAAAAAAAAAATTTCTATTCCTCAGGATCGTCATAGTCTCGTTTGCCGGTCTAACAAACGCACAAGTCCTCGGCGACGATAATGTCCGGAAACGTCCAAACAAATCGGAACAACGACAGACGACGACGACGACGACGTCCTCACAGGTGAACACGACCACATCTCCACAAACCGACGGGTCAATAGTCGTCAGTAGAACAGACAACTATGAGGATGAAGATGAAGATGCGGACGACGTCGGAATAGAACCACGTGAGGAGGACCTTATCGAAGCCGCCGATTACGGCATTCAAGCGATGAACGAACTGTATCACGTGAAAGAGCCCAAGCTCTACTCCATGGGTGAGTGCTCGAGATGAGAAACGAGACTGCGCTATGATATTATAACTGTGAATCTAACTTTTACGACTTTAGGGATCTTCCTCAGTCCGGACAATCCTGCGAGGTATGTAGCAGCCTTCAACGAACAGACCGAAGAGGCCAAGCATCTGGCCAAGTATGGATATGCTGCACTGGAAGCTGCCCGCAAGCTCAGCAGCAAGTGAGCTTTTCTCTAAAATATTTTTGTGAATTCGTGTTGTTGATAAATTTGTATACTGTCGAATTTGGGAACAATTTATCAATGACG
The DNA here is from genome assembly GCA_900474305.1 of Cecidostiba fungosa. Classification (NCBI taxonomy): domain Eukaryota; kingdom Metazoa; phylum Arthropoda; class Insecta; order Hymenoptera; family Pteromalidae; genus Cecidostiba; species Cecidostiba fungosa. The sequence continues at coordinate 44,840 of UCOJ01000837.1, read as the reverse complement.
TTTACCCAAAAGAATTGACCTAGTAAAATTATTAATTACCGTAAATGACTAATCATAAAAAACTCACAGATATCCCGACATCTCACGTCAAGCGACGCGGACGCAGAGCACCAGGAAGACTCTCCTCCGTCAGAACTGTCCGAAAAAAGGTATCCCTGAGTGTCCACCAGCCAGTCTTCGTTACCGCACCGCCGACGGCAGTTGTAATAATCGCCAGGAGCTTTGGGGGGGTTCGGCCATGTCGACGATGCAACGATTTCTACCGGCGGTCTACGACGACAACATCCAGAGTATCCGTAGTTCCGTCACCGGTGGTCCACTACCTTCTGCCCGTGAGATAAGCGATTATATACACGTGGATCGGGATGCGCCGCTTGCCTCCGTTACCCATATGCTCATGCAGTGGGGACAGTTTCTTGATCACGATATCACGGGTGTGTATATTTTTACAGTGTGTATTGAGTTTTTAGAATTTCAATGGGATTATTTGGTTTTTTAGCCACCGGACAGAGCAGAGCTTTCAATGGATCGGTGCCGCAGTGCTGCCTGAACGGAGGCACTGGATTTCAGCCACCGGAATCCATGGTAAGCTGTGGTTAAAAAAAACCGACAATCCTGAAATTCTCAAACATCGTTCTTCACAGCATCCAGAATGTCTACCAATCGGTGTACCGCCTCACGACAGCCACTTGGGTCGATTAAACGTGCGTTGCATGGAATTCGTACGCAGTGGTCCAGCTCCACGTGAGGACTGTGAACTTGGCACACGAGAGCAGCTGTCCCAGGTGACAAGTTGGATCGACGCCTCGACGGTCTACAGTAGCAGCGCACGACAGAGTGACAGTTTACGTATCTTCCGTAACGGATTGCTGCAGTACGGCAAGATGCAGTCGAGGCGACCACTGCTACCTCGGCAGGTTGACTCGGATCTTTGCAAAAGAGGATCTTTGTCCACCACCTGTTTCCGTGCTGGGGATAATCGACTGAGCGAACAACCAGCTCTGACGTCGTTGCACGTTGTTTTCTTGAGACTTCACAATCGGTTTGCTACTCAGATGGCGGCGTTGAATCAACACTGGGGTGATGAGAAGATTTTCCAGGAGACGAGGAGGATCGTTGGTGCCATCGTTCAGCATATTACTTATCGGGAATTCTTGCCGATTGTTCTGGGTACAATGAGAGCTAGACTTGGAAAAGTGATGTAAAAGACTTGTTTATAGTACATTGATTGATTTTCTATTACAGGACACGATGTCATGAAGATCTTCGACATCGAGCCACTGCGCAAAGGATACTACGAGGGTTACGATCCAAACATCGAGCCCAATATCGCTAACGCCTTCTCGACCGCTGCATTCCGCTTCGGACACTCACTCGTGCAGAACAGTTTCATCAGGTTCGACCGGTCCCATCAGCCGATTTTCAACAGTGAGAATTTTTCTCTTCGCCATAATTCTGTGTAGTAACTTAAAAAACTAGCTCAAGTTTAACGATTTCACGTTTCCCAGACGTATCTATCCACAAGGAGTTCACGAACCCAGCAAACCTGGAAACCGTAGGCTCCGTCGATCGGATTCTTCTGGGTCTGGTGAACCAACCCGCGCAGAAACGAGACCAGTTCATCTCAGAGGAACTGACCAACCATCTCTTCCAGACCCCCGGTTTTCCATTCGGTATGGACCTGGCCTCTTTGAACATCCAACGTGGTCGAGACCACGGTATTCCTCCCTACGTCGATTGGCGACAGCCCTGCAGTCTCAGTCCCGTACGTGAATGGAGCGATTTAGACCGTGTAATGAATCCCGAAGTGGCTGGTAAATTCCGCGACGTATACGCAGCTGTCGAAGACATCGACCTCTTCTCCGCTGGTCTGGCTGAGAAACCCGTAGCCGATGGCTTGGTTGGTCCCACTTTCGCCTGCATCATCGCCCAGCAGTTCAGGAGTCTTCGCAAAGGCGACAGGTTCTGGTACGAGAACCCATTCCTCGAGAGTGGCTTCAGCCCTGAACAACTGCAGCAGATCCGCAGGACCACCTTGGCACAGATCCTCTGTCGTACCCTGGACAACATCGATAACATTCAACCGTTCGTCATGCTTGCAGCGGATACTCTCAGGAACCAAAGGCTGGACTGCAAGGATCCATCGCTGGACCAGATCAATCTCGACGCCTGGAGAGAACGACCCCAGCGACGAGAATCCGAGGAAGAAAAGGAAGAAGGTAGATCTGGCAAAGCTGCGACTGGTAAGAACAAACAGGCTAGTGGTAACCCTAACGCTCAGAGAAGCCCGCCAAGACCAAAGCCTGTGAAGACGAGGATTAACCAACATAACCGGATAACCGTGAAGCGACCATTGGGTCCACACGAGAACCTCACGATCATCGTCAACAACAACGCCGTGAACGCGCCCGTCTTCGTCAGCGATTCTATTTATGGATCCAACCTCCAGATCAATCACTTCTCCAGCAACTCGGACCCACCGCAAAGACCGAGCTATGACTCAGCACCCACAACTCGTCGACCACCGCCTACCTCACAGAGACCCTACGACAATTACTTCCCAACACCAAGCCCGTACTATCCGCACAACTTCCAAGATCCGAATAATCCGAATCCACCGAGTTATGGATTTAACGCCAAGCCGCCGAACAATTTCCCGAGCAACGATTTCTTCGCGTACAACGTACCGAATCTACCAGGAAATATTCCGCCCTTGGGACAGAACAACTACGGTGGAAGTCAGCAAGGCTCTTATGTCACGACGAAGAAACCCAAGGTTACGACGAGGCCGTCCTTAGAGCAGCACAATTACTTCGATACTTATCAGGAGCCTTCTTTCACCACCAAAAAGCCAAGACCCTTGTATAACGAACCCAACGTACAGTATTCCAATGCCGAGCACGAGCAGGATGTGACGAAACCGTTGGACTACTACCAGGAGGAGTATAGGCCGACGAAAAAACCAAAGCCGTCAAAGAGACCAACGTATTCCCCTGGTAGACCTCAAGTCGAAGACTACAGCGATGGGGACGTGGGCTACCAGAGACCCACCAGGCCTAGTGGATACTTGAGTAGTACCGTAGGATCCAGCTATAATCAGGGAAATGGACCTAGTTATGATCTACATCAGAAGGAAGAAGTTGACCAGGAAATGCCTCACTACCTCCACACGCATACCACCGTCTCCAACGTGCAATACGTTTCGTCCAAGAGGCCGCACAGCTCGCCGCAGAGGCAGAAAGTCAAGGAGGGCGTACAGCTGCCGAAGCCGATAAACAGCAATTTGCAGAATCGAGAATCCAGTGATGGCATCGTTGCCAACGCAAGTGGTACTCGCGTATCCACGAAAAGACGCACGACGACGACGACGACTATGGTTCCGACAGCTGGTAGCGATGATAGTAAACGGACGACTTTGAAGAACAAAGCTGAAAAGAACAGAAATAGGTAAGATCGTATGGACACTAACCGACATCGAATATATTGTATTAATCTTTGGTATTTTTAGAACGAGCGAAGAAGTATTTTTGAGAGCTTCAACTGCAAAAACACCATTGGAAAAGTCGGAGGAAAATGATGATCCTTTGTACACGACACCGAGAAATGAATTGCCGAGGCCTATAAAAAAAATTAAAAGACATGGAAGATGATTACATTTATTTTAAATTAGATCGTACTGTATATGTATTTGTATATGAGATTATGCTTATTTATTTATTTTTCATAAGAGAGTTTGTAATAAATTTTCACATTATCTACTAAGATTTATAAAAGTTTTTGGTGTACTAATCGATTTATACAAACCTTTGAAAATAATCGTCAATCACGAGGTTCCTAACGATCGCTTCATATTTGATTTATTACGAAAATATAGATTTTCTATCCAAGAAATCTAATATATTCAGTATAAATTCTTTGTCAGAGTAAAAAACATAAATTATTTACAATACTATAAGTAACATTAAAAACAAAATGTTCACTTTGTAGTCATAATTAGATAGGCAACAGATTTTGTATGTTCCACTTGTGGATTGGTATCTAAAATGATAAAAAGTAGAATAACGTGGCATAATAAAGATTGGATTATTAGTCACATTTGTAAGAATTATAAGCATGTATTTACCACAGTCAATTGTATTCATGCTGAGTTGCACAAATTCATCTTCTTCATAGATGGCTATAAGAGATATTTTGGGAAATATTTTCCTAAATATTTTTGTTTTATTTAGTCTTTGTTCAGAAGTTTCATTTTTATTTGATGATGTCATTGCAAGAGCTACTGCATTAGGTTTCAAATGTATTTGTCCTTTAAATTGTATTAGCTTTTCTTCTTTTTCAACATCTGATAGCTCAGTCTTTAGTATTATAGACCAAGAATTGAAGCCTGGACCAGATAACCTTACCATAAAGAACCAAACAAAACTATTTATCCCAAGACTATTAACGTTTGTTATAAACAGTGGCACTCCACCACCCCACATTGAATAAGTACCAGGCTTACATCTAAAAATAACACAAAAATTTTGAATAAAGAAAGGATCTCACAATAATATCTAATATTTTAAATTATTAGTTTACTTTTGTTTTAAGCTACTTGCAAACTCAGTCAAAAAAGACCTAGAATGTAAAAGATCATCTCCCTTTATTTCTGGACCTTCATTTTTAAAAATAATAAAGCAGTTGTGTGAATCTTCTGTAGAAATTAGACTATTCACAGCTTGACCAGCAAGTTGTGATATTGTATTGTTCTTTGCATGCATTTGTAACTCCAGGTCATTTGGTGAATAGGCATCGAGTTTCAATTTAGGTGTAGATGGTAAAGTGATTGCAACTCCTAAATTAGAGTCTGTGACTATTTCTGTACTGTTCATAAAGACTGCCACTGAATGAATTGCTCCAATTTTGGTACCAATTTTTATACGACTCCAATGGTAGACAAAAACTGTGGAAAATTATTATTTTGATAATACTTTTAGTTTCAGCAGTAGACAAGTGTTTTTGAATGAATAACTCATACATTACATTGCTCAATATTTCTTAATTCAGTCTCGTTCTCGTCATTGAATAAAAGAACTAACTTTGGCAATGATCTCATAGAATCACTGATATGCCATCGATTTTTTAAATAGTTGGATTTTTTGTGATCATTTTTGTCATCTTCATGAAAATCATCAACATCAGAGTCATACGTTATTGGCCAAATTAAACTCTCTATATTGCTGCGTTTAGAAATTTCCAGATTGGCAATATGTTGCCATGATCTACAATTTATTGAATAATGAAATATATTAGGCAAAACAGTTTGTAAGTTGTTTATAAGAATTTTAAAACAGCTTTGTTTACTTGCATACTGTCGCTGCTCGGCACAGATCTTTGATAGTAAAATAACTAAAAACTTTATCCAAAACATCGTATAAAACAGCTTCAGCTGATATATCTTCTATGACAACTGTCTTCATCTTAGTTTGAACAATTTCCATGATTACTTTGGATTTTCTCCACTTCAACAAGAATACTTCACGTTTTATTCCAGTACTTCATCGTTGAACCAGGTTGTGCTTTTGTATCTATATGCAATATTCGGTAAAGTCGACTGTAATGCTTTATTTTTCTTTGGAGTTATAATTTTGATCCAAATACATTATTATGTGCTGTACGCTAACCGTAAAATCCGTGAATAACATCATGAAGCTATAATATATCCATTTACCTTTGGTTATATCTATATGTATGTAATGTGAAGTAAGGCACCGACATATTACTTATGTATATAGATATAGCATTCGTATACTCATTCGAATATTCGAAGATCCCGCGTCGGGTCGCGTTCCTAAAGAAATCCAAAAGTGAAGTCGACGAGATCATGCAGTTGAATTGAAGGTTCGCACCTTGATCGCACACGTGTTATATTATTATTACCTATATGATATGCAGAAGCTCTGCAGATGACCTGCAGCGGCTGCAGCTGCAGAATGCAGACACCAATCGTATGGGAATCACTGCCGCCTTTTTGTACCAACCAATAAAAACGCGGCTTCTTAATTCTTGTTATCTTCAACGCAGCTTTTATCTCTATTACATAAGACAAAATATATCGTTTGTTGTGATTTTTGAAAAATTAGAATAAAAAGCCGTACATTTTCAATTTATCAGCAAAGTATTTCAATGCGATGACAATAGGCGCTTATACTCGGTTCTAAAAAATCCACGGAATCTCCATGCATACTCGAAATTGGCTCAAATTTTTAAAAAAAGAAGTTACATATCAAGATTACAGCGCTCAGATATATGTATGTATAGGTATAGGTATTATAAGAGAACATCTGTATCATCAAATCATCAGTCCCGCGAGCTTATAATAATATAGACAAGGACGGCGCGTGTTTGTAAACGTCGCGAACGTCCTCTACTTCCGCTCCCCTTTTCCGCGCTGGGCTCCGGCGGCGGCGTGTCGTCAAGCGGCCGAATTATTATATACTCATCCCCAAGGCAGCACAAAAGACCGAACGGAATTCTACAGTCCATCGTCCTCAGTCCTCACTTATTATTTTCCAACAATACAAAACACACGCGCATACATTGCACACATCAAAGCGCCGGATTGACGACAAAACACGCGAGCGAGCGACTCTCTCCCCCCTCCTTCATTTGGCTCGCTCTCAATATTATTAGTTAGTTAGTCGCTTATATAGCCGCAAGATATATAGGTATATACACATACAATACATGTAGTCTCGGCGTGTTTACAGCCGCGCGGAGCGTAAACACGCGCACCATCATACTGTCATCATGTCCACGAAGATGCTCCGATTTTACCAGGAAGCGACGAGCGCGACTAGCGGGCTCTAACCTAACCTCAAAATCAGTCTATAGTGTGTACAACATATTATTTCCGACCACGACGGTGTCTTATTCTCTCCTCGCCGCGAGTCAGATGCAAGCAAGCATCATATTCAAAGGAAAAGAGAAAACACAAACGAGACATCGAGAGACAGAGCAATCGCATAGAAGAATAGAATCCAAGAGAGGAACATAATATTACAACGAGAGCATATAAATAAAAGAGTCGATGGACCGAAGTTCGAACGTTGCGCCAGCACGCGCTGCTCCACGGCCTGTCACGTGGTAGCCACCCACGTTTCGCTGCTGATACTGCCTCGCGCACGTCGTGTGTGTTTTGTGGGTAAACAAGTAGGAGAGCAGAGCGGGTGAGTAGACGACGACGGACGGAGTAAGCGAGTAGTATAACATAGCTACACGGCGCTGGATATTATTTTCGCGCTGAACTTAGCACTACCGCAACACCAACGGGCCGAGTAGTTGTTCATAACCGTCTACAGGGCCAGTTTTCCGTGTGTGTATTATTTATACAACACAAGCAAAGCAACGATTCTGCAGCCTCGTGTTTCGTCAGAGAACGAGAGTAAGTGGATTTTTTTTTCTTCTCTCCTATTCCCGTGTAGCTATGTATGTGTGTGTACGTGTATATGTGTATATATTGTACGAGTATATATAGAGTCAAAGGAGAGAGAAAGAGAGAGATGGTCACACACACGCATGCTACGTGTGTATCTATATATGTGTATATATAGTCGTGTGAGCCACGTACTCGCTCTGTCTTTCTCTCTCCGCGGTATATAGACTCTATACGGCTGCTCCATCTTGCTCGCGCTCGCACTTGCATTATTATCGAACTCTCTCGCGGGGTACACACGCGCGAGCACAAGAGAGTGAGAGAGAGACGTACATTGTACACATACATGTATATACACACACGTACAAATCGGAGCAGCACAGTACAGTAAGATTCGGGAATTTCGTGGCGACCGCAGGCTCATCCTCGGCCCTTGTTCTCTCTTCTTGCAGGCGGACGCGAGAAGCTACACTCGGCGGCGAGGGATAGCAGAGAGCGAGAGAGAAAGAGAGAAAAAAAACACGACGGAGGCCGGCCATATTACGCGGACGGCGCGACGACGACGACGACGACGACGGAGAGAGAGAGATATTACATAGACAGATATACACGCGCACGTATGTACACAAGAGTCTGCTGCATGTGCTGTTGCTGCTGAGGTTCGCTCCCCAAGTGCTGTGTTGTGTTTGTGTGTGTGCGCGATCTCCTGGGGTGATACACGCACGCACTCTCTCACTCTCTATTGATAGAGAGAGTTGCAGAGCGAGCTGGCCAACAATAACACTCGAGGAGTAGCAGAGATGTCAACCTACACCAGAACACAGGAGAGCGATGCCTGGGCACTGCTGGCTCTCAAGTCCGCACCGGCCAGCCCCTCCAAGATGCAGTGGAATCTCGAAGCCAAGGGGGCACCCATTGCCAGGCTCGAAGGCAGAGAGTTCGAGTACATGGTGCGCCAGAGACGTATCACCATTGGGCGAAACAGCAGCAAGGGTGATGTGGACGTCAACATGGGCCACTCGAGCTTCATCTCCAGGAGGCATCTGGAGATCCACTATGACCATCCGTACTTTTTTATGACCTGCAACGGAAAGAATGGTGTCTTTGTCGATGGGGTTTTCCAGCGCAAGGGTGCTGCTGCCTTTCAACTGCCAAAGACGTAAGTAGACGATGCAACATTACTCAATCCAGAGCTAAATAACTGGCACTGAGTATTCTTCATCTTCTTCTTCTTCTTCTTCTTCACAGGTGCACATTCAGATTTCCAAGTACAAACATAAGGCTCGTGTTTCAATCGTTGGTAGATGAGCAAGAGCAGAGCACCGTGAGGGTGGCCTCACCACCAAAGCAGAGGGCACCGTTGCCGCCTCTGAGAATAAACATACCGGACGCCGGCTACAGCAGTCCCTTCCCCTCGCCGACCGGCACCATAAGCGCAGCCAACTCGTGCCCGGCGAGTCCGCGCTCCGGACAGGGACGGCGGAACATATCTGCGGACCTGCAGATGGTCGCCGTCTACGCGGCAGCGGTCGCCAATGATCCCCAGAACTCGGCAATTGAGAGGCACGACGCCGCGCAGAGCACGAGCAGACAGATGAGTCCGGAACCTGGCACCGATCCGCGATATAGAGGTGGTGGAAGCGCCGGCGGAGGAGGAGGCGGGGGAGGCGGTGGTGGCGGTGGTGCCGCAGGTGCTGCGACCGGTGGTAAGTTTTTTCTCTTGTTCTATGAACGTGATGTCGCTTTGCTTGTCAAGGTTATAATCGAGGCTGGTTTGCTTTCAGCTAATGGCAATGCAGCCGCACCACACTACAGTCCACCAAAGGACGACTCGAAGCCGCCTTATTCCTATGCTCAGCTCATCGTTCAAGCAATAGCTTCTGCGACCGACAAACAGTTGACGTTGTCGGGGATTTATTCTTATATAACGAAAAATTATCCATACTACAGAACGGCCGACAAAGGCTGGCAGAACTCGATTAGGCATAACCTGTCGCTGAATCGTTACTTCATCAAAGTGCCGAGAAGTCAAGAGGAGCCGGGCAAGGGATCGTTCTGGAGAATAGATCCTCAGTCAGAAGCCAAGCTCATCGAACAAGCATTTAGACGGAGGAGACAGCGCGGCGTGCCTTGCTTTCGTGCTCCCTTTGGGTTGTCATCGAGGTAACGTTCTTGATATTTTTTTCGAGTTCTCGATGATTCTTGGCATTTTTGCTAATCGTGTCGCTTGTCGTTTAACAGAAGTGCACCAGCGTCTCCATCGCACGTTGGCATCAGCGGCTTGATGACACCCGAGTGCCTCAGTAGAGAAGGCTCACCTGGACCGGAATCGTATCCAGACAGTTCGGTATCTTCTCCAGCCGGTCAGTTGAATAGTCAGTCGGCTCCAGGCTCCCCTGGTCATCCATACGTATCAGTACCACCCTCGCACAAATCGCGCCTGATGCAACAGATCACAGTCGTAACCAACGGCGTCAACAGTGATCCCAATAGAGAAGGTAAGTGCTTCATCGCTCGCTCAATTATTCTTGCATTTTAGCACCCTGTAAATCTGTAGAATATTACTGATGATTCACTTTTGTACGTCGGAAATTCTAGTTTCTGATCAAATGTTTGCAGAAAAGTATTTGCTACCAGGAAACGTATCCGAAGAGCACGCTTTATCTCCAGCTGGCCAATATAGTCCAGCTCCCGTTATTGTACAAACAAGTTATAATTACAGGTGAGTGTACAAACGAGAAACGTAATCGTTATCGACTACTTATAAATTAGCGACAAACTTGAAGGACTGAACCGTAATGTTTTGAAATTCCAGTGGAAACTTTATGGGTCCTGACGCAGGCGTTGGGGTGGTCAAAAGAGCTCACGAAGAGCCGGATAGTTCGCCGGGCTCGCCGGCACCGCTGGCTATCGTCGAGAGTCCCGAGCCGCCTGAGATGCAGCAGCAGCAACAACAGCAGCCGCTTCAACCGAAGCGTCAACGTATACATGAAGCCGACGATCATTGAACAACATCCGAATTTGCGTAGCATGCGCTAGCCACTTCAACAACCTTTAATTTTCTTTTGTATGTAGGATAACGCTGTTTTATTCGCATTCACTTAAAGTCGCCAAAACGCTCTCGTCCGTATTCCTCCCAATATAGTTTCCTGCTCAACGCATTAAGTCGTCGGTGCATCAATATCAATCGCTGCTTCGGGAGACAGAGAGTGTGAAAAATAAAGTGTGAGAGAACGAGAGAATATGAGAGAATGAAGAAAAAAAGAATAATAGACAAAAGTTTTGAGCGGCCCAATGTCCGAAAAATAAATATATGTTCGCTCGACTCTTAGCTTTCCGTGGATCGGTTCAATGTTGTATAACGTCACCAGTTCAGCGACCTTAAGTAAATGAGAGAGAAAGAATCATTGGTGACAAGAGAGACGATGTAAGAGAAAAAACATGCAGAAAAAAAGTTATATTTATTTGAGAGGGGGAAAATGATTTAATAGTTGTTTCTGTCGCTTAAGAAGCGTTCTTTCTTATTGAATTGATTTTTAATTGACTTTGCCTAGTGCTGCAATGAATTTTGAATTTTTTAAAGCAGCTAGACAAAAGACACGTTACGCGAATTTCTAGGTATAGTTTGTAAAAAAATATTAGTCTCTTTAAAAAAAATTAGCCCTTTTTCATTTTTTACGACTTGGTTCGAAATCAATTTTACTTTTCCAACGCGAAGAAAATCATTTAAAAAATCAGATACTTTTTGCTTAGTAAACTTTTTAATTAGAATATATATAATTATATATAAATAAATGCGAAATTCCGATGATAAAAATAATCGTACCAGGTGTTTTTCTGGCCAATACTATCATAACGTGCCTGCCCAAATATGAGAGCTCGAGAAAATGGGAGAGTAAAAGTATAAGAGTAACTCACTATATTTGTACCAAAAAAGAGACATTTCAGTCAAATGTGTAACATGTACTTGTCCGAGTCTTAGAATCGATCAATATTACAAAGTGACTAGATGACCTGAGATATCCTGTCAAAAGGAATTGCAATCGTATCGTATGCAAAATTCTTGAAAGAAATTGATGTATATGTTTATTATATATGCTTTATAAACAAGCGTACAATGTTAGATGATCAAAATATACTTATCTGCGTCTTTTACGGGCTTATGACGGCAATTCTAATAGGGGTTACGATATCCTTTGAAACTTGAGAAAACGAAAAGTCGAATAGCTACACCATACTTAAAAAAAATCATAGAGTATAATAAACACAGTGGACAACAAGTAACAAAGACAAATTTGTAAATTTTAGCAATAATCTTTAAATGCTCGACACTGAAAATAGAAAGCAACCAAGAATATCTCTTAAAAGGTCTTAATTGTTACATTAGCATTAAAAGTCTTAACATTTGTACATCTCGAAATTTTTCTCTTCGTTTTTATTACTGCTTTTTTTTAACTCTTCGCTTTGCAATATGGTTTCGCCCATCCATCATAGTGTGCGTTTTCAATATTTTGCTTCGACAATGCGAGAATTTTTTGCGAATAAGGTGTGAGTACGAGAAATGCCACATATGTGCGCGAGAGAGTGAAAGAGAAAGAGCGCGAAACAAAATAGGAAGAAAGAACGAAAGGCAGAGGAGAAAAAGATAGAGAGATATATAGCTTAATGGATATATAAATAAATGAAAAAAAGTGATATTGAATAGAATTGTTAGAGTACGGAACGTCAGTCAGGATTATCCCTTTTCCGAGCCTGAGCTTATATAATTTCGCACCAAAGTCCTCCTTTACGACATTTGTTCTTAACGAACTTATTGGAAAAATAAATGTACTATAAGCAGATAGTTCTAAAGGTGTACACATTAGCATTACACGTATTCGTATAAACAAAATATACATAAATATATTATATATATAAAATATATATATATTATAAATATTATGTTGAAAGATAGGAGACTTTAGTCTTCTGGATTCGCGTCCTTTTTTTCTAAGTGATGATCGACGACTTTTGAAGTAAAACTCGTAAGGATTTGTGTAAAAAAAGGCAAAACTTACAACAAATAAATGAAGAACCGTGATATTCGACTAGAAAAGCCTGAGTTTATTCGTTCCGAATTCGTCTGTTAGGCTATAAGTATGGTTGTTCGAAAAAAAACCTAGTTGCAAGTTGAGTTTTATTATAACTTCTTAAGAATTTCACCCCCCGAGGAGACGATACGTGCACGTGGGTTTAACCAAAGTAGCATTACTTAAGGATGTATATCAAAATACGTACGTGTGAGATGACGAAAATTATTTTTTTAGATTTTTAAAAAACGCATTTGAAAAAAAAATGATGAGCGATTTGCTTTGCGTCATCAATAAGATCAACACCGTTTAAACCGAAATTTTAAAAACTAGTATATCAAAGAGAAATTACATCATTTCCTCATGCACAAACCGAAACACATTAATACAACACGTTTTCCTTTTTTTTCTCGAGAAAAAGAAAAGGAAAGTGAGAAAGTGATATATATTTACTGATAACCGTAAAAGTTATAATAGTTAGCTTGTCCACTTGATGATATCCTGAATGACGTGATACCTCATTAAATTCAGAAGTTACAAAAGAAGAAAAAAAAAACGGCAGAACGATACCTAGATTGTAGTAGTTTAAGAGCTACGGAGAAAGCAAAGCAAAGGATAAAAAGCGATGATGAGACGTGCTTGAGTGTGTCTGATTATATTATATATATGCACGTTTGAGTGATGCGAGAAATTATGCGATAAAAGACAAAGAAATAAAAAATTATATAATATGTCAAGCGATCTCTATTTTTAACACTAAGAATGAAAAAAGACGCTTGTAAAGCGAGTAAAAACGGGAGATTAATCAATGACGACGACGATTTATGATGATGATGATGATAATAATAATAATAATGACCGATCCGCCGCTCGATACGATCTCTGCTCTTCGATGATCGATGGGTCAAACAATCTTCACGCGCGCTTCAAGCGTCTTGGCGCAATTATGTAATTGTCAAATAATTATACGTATATATCTTAGTCCACAACGAAACAAAAAAAATGAAGTCTCGTTTTATTTATGTTTTTACATCTGAATTTATTGTATTGTGTACATAAATCAATAGATTATTCATGAATTCACTTGTTAAACCGCTCGGAACAGCATTTCTTGCATCTCAATGTTCTATTATGATTTTTGAAAAAATATTTTCGATCTATCGACGATGTTGTATTATTGAACATAAAAAAAACACACAAGAAAAAAGAAAAAATAAACAAAGAATATAGCGAACAAGAAAGACACACGCAGGACAAATTCGACGACACGTGTGTATGTCTGTATTTGTATTCGGAAAAAAATCAGAACAATAGTCGTATCGTCGTATACAGACACGCGCACACACGACGAAAGCTGGAGGAGGACGAAATATGAAATAACGTGTGTGTTTTGTATATCTAGGCGCGCAAGTATTAATCGAGTACTCGACCAATTGTAATTGATATCTTCTGCGATAGGCGGAAATCGATAATAATTGTGAGCGTACAATAAGTCCGAGCATGTAAACGCGATATATGAGGGGGTTCGAGACGCGATTGTTGACTTTCTATTTTTCGTAATCGTTGCAACAAAAACCATACGACGATATAAAAATGAGAGCAACGTTTAGCGAATCGATCGTTTGGCTGTTCTTCGACGGAGGACATGTGCATGTACGTAAACGAGGTCCTCCGATATTTTGTAAAAAAAAAAGCGCGAGACAGACTCTCTGCGAGAGGCACATGAATGAAAGAGAAAAAAAAAGATGAAAATAGCCGGAAAAAATAATCAACACTGACGTATAAGCACTGCGAAAGCAAACAAGTGCCGTGACGAGTAATAATAATTATAATAATGAATAATAATAAATAAAATAATAACAGAAAATAAAAACGCATGAAAGAGAGAGAGAGGAGCTGGCGTAATATAATATAGTAATGGATAATTTTAAAACGGGCTTTCGGACGGAGATTTAAGAGTCGCGGCGAAGAGATGAGAAAAAAAATATATATATTTAGATTTCTGGTAATCGATATGATTCTCGTGTATATGCGTCTCTGTTCGACATCACTCCTCTGTATTTCTTCATTTTCTCCACCAGTACCTAGAATGAAAACGAAAAAAAAGAAGATGAAACCACACACGTCACTTACTTGTCGCTAATAAAATTTATTGAACGTTTTCGAGACTGTTATTTCTTTCTCACACTACATATACCGTTCATACATCCAAATTTCATACATTGTATATATATTTAAGCGAAGCAAAAACCTCGAATGCGCAGCGTAACACAAGTTAGAATAAACGACGCCGTCCGTCAGGAATTAAACCGCAATGTCGCCGCTGCTGCATCGATTATCAGGATTTATTTGCGGTCCGCTCCGCGCGCGCTCCAGAGCGCTCGAATTTTCCGCCTTGTGAAAAATAGGTCGTATAAGGCTGCTGCGAGCGAAAACAATTGGATTTTTCAATCAACGCGAATCTGTCGCTTGTGTATATGCGTGTATACCTATATCTATACACACGAATGTAGGCAGTATAGAGACATATATAGAGGAATTCACAGAATTCGGTTTATGGCTGCAGCTCTAGCCTCGATCGTCGGTAAATTCAATAAATTCCCCGGGAGCGATCGATTCCCGGCTTCTGTGTATTTCATTACTATGGCTATATATTGACGGGACGGATATTCTTGGCAATCGATTCTTTTGATTGGATTTTGTCTTCGGACTATTCAATCTTAGTTAATTGCCGTTGTGTTTTTATAAAGCGATTGAAAAATCACGTATGGCAGAAGCAAGAGACGAAAAATCTCTGTTTTATTTTAAAGGGAGTGTAATGCTTTTAATCTGCTTATCAGCCAAGGAAAACTCGCGTCGCGAAATTGAAATTCCTTCGTCGCGTGCCGCGCATTATATATACGAGCAGCCGCCGACAGCTACGTTATAATGCTGACATCTTCCTGGCATCGGTCGTGTATTTTATTATTATATATTGCCAACACTGCTATAGTGGGTTCTTTTTTTTTGTCGATTACGGTTTTATTCTCTTTCTTTTTTAAATAAAAGCTTGAAAAGGGAGTATTTTTCGGTGCTCGAAAAAATTGAGGGACGTATGCCGGAGTTATCTTTGTTCTCGAAAAAGCGTTGAAGTACTGCAACATAGCACAAGCTCTCGAGGAATATTATACATATTTTGAGTTTTATGAAGTCAGTTATTCAGACAAAGAACTGACAAAGAAAGACTTTTAAAACTGTCTACGTATACGTACGTTTTGACTTCTTTATTCTAAGATGAGTTTATTTTATTGTTTCGTCAAATCTGAATTTATGTTCAAGCATAGCCGAACGATTATAATTAAATAGTTGTATTATATTTTATTCGAAACTCAAGTTATTTTTTACTCGATCAAAAGGTTATTTTTTAAAAATAATATTTCGTATGCGATTCAGATAGTATATAGGATTTATTTACATAGAAAAACAATATTTCGCAGTGCGATGGTTCAATATAGTTGCTCTTCGTTTTTTGGTTCAAACGAAAAAAAAAACAAGCAAAAATAAAGGTTGCCCAGCTCATATTTTTTACTGCAAAGGGCACTACAAATTCCAATATTCCTTTGAATTTTTAATTTTCAGTTATATACTTTCCGCAAAAAGCTACATATTCATACCGCGCGTCATATTTTTCCTCGCTGCAGAGTAAACGATTTCAGGAAAAATTTTAATTTTACTCAATATAAAAATCGTTGCAGCTACTTCACTAATAAATCTGTATAAAAACTCCCTAATCGCAAGCAATATCTAAACCGTTCAGCATCCGACCCTGAACAAAAACAAGAAAAAAAGGAAAAAAAATCAAATCCAAAGCTCCTCATCCCCCAGTGTAACAGGTGAGAGAGAAAGAACAAGCTACTCGAAGCAAAAGAGCAACAGCTGAGTCGTCCCAATCACTACCTCGATAAGAAAAAAAAAGAAAGAAAAAAACAAGCTCTACTCCCGCAAGAAAGCCGGAAAATAATAGCGCGAGAAAAGCCCGCCACCGGCGTCGAAAGAAAAAGAGGGGGAATATAAGAGAGAGAGAAGCTCAAACGGCAGAAGTGGCGAATCGATTCGACTTTCCTCTCTTTCTGCCCTGAAAAATAGCTGCGTCTGGCGCAGTGTGTATAGTCATTCTCTCGCCCCGAGAAAACCTCTCGAAAAAGTGTACCTATAGATATTGAACATTTTGCAGAGATCGTAATAATTATTTAGCACACGAGAGAAACTTTGACGCGGCTGAACATGTATATATAAATAGAGAGAGAGGGAGAAATAATTCGTATATACCGGGCGAAACCGAGTTCTCCCGGCAAAGTTTTTAATTAAAAAATTACTCCCCCGTGTGCGAGCGACGTTTGTTAATGGAACTATATACATATATATCTACACACACACACGAGCTGGAATGACGAGCAGTCGTGCCGTTGTTTCCCGCAGAGTCTACATATATACAACAGGCATTATATACTCTATGTGTATATATCGACGTTTTTTTTTCGATACTTTTCATCAAAATTGCTCCGCGCGATGGAATTTTTTTTTGCCGACGCGCATTTTGACGCGATAAATTTAATAAAGCTGCAATTTTCCACGGTATGTACATACGAGGGCAGTTTTAATTAAATCTCTCTGATTACGTTTTGACTCGATACATATGTGACTATATTATTATTATATACTTTTATGCATTAAATTTTCGCTCATTTATGACGAAAAGCGACCGTTGACCCTCTGCTTATTATAAAAGACGTGTTGGCGGGAGCGGCAGCTCTTTCATGCCGACGACGACGACCGCGATTCCATTCCACCCTTTTCTATTCTCCGCAGCAGCAGCTGCGTGTTTTCATTAATGGAAGCTGCGGTGAAATGGCTTTTCTCTCGACGCGCTTTTGAATACTCGCGGAAAAATGCATTACCGCGTGCTGTAGGAGCGTGTGTGTGAGTTTGGAGAAATCGTCGAATGAAAGTGTGTAATGGATTAGAAATGGGCGCATGCTTTGCTTTACGGATTTTTATTGGATTGAATGAGCTTTGTTTGAGGAAAAGCTCTTTTCAGTTTTGTGGAAATTGAAAAACTTTCGTAATATAATTACACCCGGAGTCCTAATATTCCAAAATCTTGTTGTAGTTATGTAAGTGATAAAAAATGGTAAATATGTTATGAATCAACGTTTGTACTATATACGCATGGCTAATATGATATAGGGTATACAAACTTCTTTTAGCAAATTTTTCACTCAACGCTTCGAGTATATCTCGGTTATCTCAGATGAGATCGAGGAACTTGACAAATTTTTGTATCAAAGTTTTCAAGCTAAAAAGTCAGTTAATTACTTTTCAACGCCACTTATCGAAACGTACTACCGAGCAACTACAGTAAAAACAATTTATTTAAAACGAATTACTTTACTACTTCATCACACAATAAGAGACTTCGGGTGAGAATTCACCAGACACTTTTCAGTAAAGAATTTACTTTTCAATTTCCACGATGAAGACAAAAAAGAGATTCATCGTTTCGAAAATTCTGTAAAGTTCAACGTCCACTTACATATACGTGTGTGAGCTATCCAACGGCAACTTCTCTCTCTCTCTCTCGCTCGCGCTAACTACTTTAAGTGGTAAACTAGTCGTATAGTACGGCCGATAATCGACAATCACACAGACACACACACGTGCGCGCAACCTATATAGGTATATAGCAGCTCATACCAATGTACAATCCTTTCAACCCCGGCGCTTTTACTTATACCTCGAGATTATATTGCCCCTTTTTTTCATCCGCTTTGATCTCTATCGACAGCCTTTTATATGTACTTCTCACTCCTTTTTCCTAGATTCTGATTTATATAGGCTCTCTATAGTATACCACTACGTTTACTCCCGGAATTTTATTAAATCCCTGTGCTTACCAAGGGATAATTACCACAGAATAAAGTATACATACGGTTGTTTTTTTAACTCTACCAAAAGCTTACTTATTCCGCTGCAGCTGTTCTGACGAGAGAGAGTCGTATATACTACTCGCTGCCACGCGTAGCAGCCGACGCCATTTGTCTACGTGACAAATTGCTAGTCGCAATTAGTTACTGCCGGAGTGTGAGAGTGAGAGAGTTTCCGAGAGACCGGATGATGGTGAGCTGCGTTATATTGCAGAGAGAGAGAGAGAATAGTACTTTTCCTTCTGCTACTGCTACTTTGCTAATTACGAATCGGAGAATCGAGTTTCTTGAGAGAATATAAGAAAGATCAAAAGGCAAAAATCTTTTCAAACATACACGACGCGGTGACCTCGTTGTTTATCCCCCTGATGATGACAGAAAGATTCATGTGTATACATCACACACACACACACACACAGAGATGAGCTGCACAAACAGCGATTGAAAGATTGGAAAGGGGAAGAGAGTGCCCACATCCTCATTAAACAAATACGCTTTCATCCGCGCGCAGCTCTTGTTTCTTTATCTGTATCATATATATACACATACGTGTATAATCATTCAGACATTTGCGAATAATTAATAATCCGTGTAGAGAGAGAGAGGGAACGATGCAGATCGCGCGCGAATGAAGAGACGACGCGCACATGATGAATATTTCATGAGGACGCGCGGCGCATAAAGAAGATCCTTTATATTGCTTCCTCTTTCTCTCACTCACTCACTCTCTCACTCGATGTATAGGTATAAGCGAAATTCCACGAGCATATTGAATACCGCCATACTATATATGTATACATATACACACACACACACAGCAAGCTACTTGATTACGCGCACGTGTGTAATTATAAATCGCTAGAACCAGCTGCCGCTGCTGCGGCTTGTATAAAACTTGCTCTTCGTACAAGGTATACATACCTATATACCTATATACTCGCTCTCATCCAAGTTTGGAAACAAACGCCGAGCAAGCCGGAAATTAGTGTCTAACTGCCGCGGTATACTCTTGACTGACCAAACACGTTGTGTGTGTGTGTGTGCGCTATATATCCCTGTGTATTTTCAGGGGGAGAGATAGACGGCAGCCAATTAGCCCGTAACATACACATAGGTACATCAGGATATATATTCGCGAAATACACGTCGATCGCAAGAAAGAAAGCGCAACCCAGCCGCGCGAGAGAAAAAAATCCAGGAATTCCTACACACACACACACACACACACACACACACAGAGAGGAGAGAAAAATCCAGCTGTATATATAGTGGGGGGCGATGCGGCAGTCACTGCTACCTATACGTATATACGCTGTACACACTCGAGAGCTTGCGCAAGCTTCGACCGGCGGCGGCGCCAGTGGCCTCCCTCTCTCTACTCCCCGAGACGAGAAAGACCTGCTCTGCGGCCAGTCGGAGGCAGCTGCTGCTCCGAGCTACTTGCACTCCTCTCTCTTTCTCTCTGTTTGTGTTGTTGTTGTTGTTGTTGTTGTTATACTTTTATTACATATACAAATACGTTATATATACACATCAGACTCGCGGTGAGGTGCATACATCGTGTAATAAATACCATGACTCAGGGATCCTAGTGTGCGACTGGAGGTGAGTTTTTATCGTAAATAAGAAAGGATCGTCGTTTTGTGGAGAAAATAAAAATTTTCGAATGGAAGGGACTTAACCGCGCAATTACCGTCGTTCTCGCTATAATCGGATTGAATTTCCGACCGCGCCAACTATTAATCCGGCTCCGCGGCCAGCAGCAGCAGCACTGACCTTCTCTATATACATACGTGCGCGAGAGTGTGAAATTCGAGGATGCCTCTGTGTCCCATGGTAATTGTTACACGTCCCGATGAAAATTTCAGACACCTTCTCTCTCTACACCGCTGTATACGAATCTCCCGTAGGAATTGACGCTTCCGCCAGCTCTATATTACTGCGGTCTGAAATTCTCGCGCGAGTTCCTTTGTTCTCGCTTGTGTATAATACATTTTATACAGCTCTGATTCGTTGGCAAAAATAAAAAAAGTCTCGCTCGTTGATGAACAAACCCGAAATTAATTGATTAGAGCCTCTTGATATAACGCGATTATTACGTGCGCTCTCTCCTTTGTCTTTCTCTCTCTCGAGCGAGCGAGAGTATAAGAAAAAGCTCCGCACGTGCGCGATATTTTATACGAAGCTTCGGCGCACGAGTAGTAGATATCCGTGATAGGTCAGACGCTCTGTCGCGCAAAAACTCAGCTTCGAATTAGATGAAGCTCAGACGAGCGTAAACACTTTTTGCCAGTAAGAACACTTGACTTTTCTCCTTTTTTTTTACAGTCTGATGCATCAGATATGCTGACGAGGAACGACGACTGAGTGCGGATATAATAACATGGCCGAGACGCGCCGCTGCTGTCTACTGTTGGCCGGTGCCCTGCTACTGCTCGTCCTGGCTACTCCGAGTCCGGCTGCCGTTCGCAAGTGTGAGTTGTCGTTTTCCTCTGCTAATTATATAATAGGACCGTCAACTCGTGCACTGGTCCTGTATATATAACTGTATTATATAGTAGAAGAGGCATGATGGAGAGAGGGATTCGAAAGTTTTGACGATCGGCCGATAATGCCGAGCAAAGTTTCTTCACCACCGGTAGTTATTCGTTCTTCTCCTATATACCCCGCTACTTTACTACTTTTCAACTCCTCCTTTAAATCCTACGGGTATACGTATCTCTTCTTTCTCTCTCTCTCAAGGCGTCTATATAAGCGGGGGTGGAGAGAGAGAGAGAGAGAGAAAATGTATAGCAGCACTAGGCGGATTTTTTATTTTTTTTAATTTCACCAACGGGCTTGGAGACGGAAATTCTCCGCTCTTTTATGTCTCTAGCACCGCTGAGCTAATGAATAAATATGAGATGTTAATTTTAGCCCCGCGACGACTCTCTATATATACCTGTATACCGATTTCCGCGCGCGGGCTACAAAATAATAATAATAATAATAATAATCATCGCTCGTACTTAATTCCCAGAGGATATAGATATAGAGGACACACGTACGACTGCACTTCGACGAGTCTATTTGCATTATTACTGCCGAGCGGTATAAAATTGGATCGTACTTTTACGTATATACATATATAGTGTAATGCCCTAATTAAGCATTCAATTTTTCTCGGAAGAGGAATTTGCATGTAGGCAGCGCGCGCTCTCTCTCTCTCTCTCTCTCATTCTCGTTATACTGCGTGTAATAAAAGTGGAAACTATTATTATGCACGTGTGCATGCAGTACTGAGATTATATTTGAACGTCGGCGAATTTGCGCGTTAAATGCATAAGCGCACGCGGGGAATCTCATTACTGTGTCTTACTGCTATATATATACGTTCTCTCTCGTTAGTCACACCGCATGTCTGATAATTCGGTGACGACTATGAGACTCGATCAACGTCTGCACTTAATTTTAATGGAAAGGATATATATCAATCTTCGCGCGGAGCTTCTCATTATTAAGATTGACGTTCTATATATATATAAAGAATACTGTATATATATTCTACCTCGAGTATAAATCTGAAGAGTCGATAAATTCTCGACTAAACTCCATCAGACTGTGTATACACATACTCGCCTGTGTATACTATACAATATATACATACACATGCCCATATACTTGTATAGCTCATTTCGCGGCAACATCCGCAGTATATCGCATCGGTCCGGATTATGCAAATAGCCACTGTATACAACCTGCACTTCCGTCTTTGTTTTCCTGCCTCAGCTCGAACATCCCCCTATTTTCCTCTCTACACGCATTACGTACAAAAAAAAGCTATATATATATATATATACGCAGTGCGCTTTTCAGCTTTTGATCTTGAATGCGCTCGTCCGAAATTCATCCATTTGCGCGCGCGTCGATGAATACGCTCGCATACACGTGCTTCCGCCACCACAGCAGCCAGTATGTATATAGTGTGTATATAACATAGTTTCTACCTATATCGATCCTCTGCTACTCTGCCTCCGCCGCCGCTGCTGCTGCAGTCGGATGTAACGTCCTGGAAGTGATGATGCTTTCGTTAATTACGCAGATCTGTATATATATATATATATGTATATCGCTTATAATCTCCTGATGTCCAATTAATCTTGCGTCCGTTGCTCTGCACAAAGAAGATCGAGAAAAAAAGGAGCAGAGGCTGTTATGTAATCAGCTCTCGTTATATGGAATGTACAAGACTCTGCGTGTAATAATAATACTAAGACTGATCTCTCGAGCTTATCATCATCGTCTCGAAAAACATCCTGGAAAATAATCGATGGGGGTGGGAAAAAAGCGCTCGCGCGCCAAGAGAGAGAGAGAGCTTTCATTAGCGCTTCAAAGAAATTTCAACCTCTCCTCCAGCTCGTTAAGCCCTTTCATTCCGCTCCTTTCTTCTTCTATATTCCTTCTCTCTCTCTCTCTCTCTCTCTCTCTCTCTTTCTCCTATATTTGCGGCTACAGAGCCAATCGAATATTTTCCTCGACGTAAACGCTTCGCGTTGTAACCCACTTTCTGACGCGAAAAAAAAGAAATTCTTCAGTACCACTTGATTCGCGCGCGCGTGTATACATATACGCAGGAGAGAGTTTTTCAAGCATCGCATATATATATAGTAGTAGCCTCTCTTTGTTCGGCCGACTTGTCTTCTACTACACGTTCTATAACCCTCTCTTTGTTTTCTTTTTCCTCTTTCTTTTTTATGCGCTTATATGTATACATATAGGGGAGGTCCCTTTGGTTAACGAGCGGAAAACACGCGCGAGCGCGAGGGAGAGATTACACACTCGATGGACGATTAGCGGAGGGTATATATGCGCGACACGATGATACTTTGCTCATCGGTTATGGGCGCGTGAGATTATCGGGGTGTAAGGGAGGGAGGGATATGTTGTTGACCCCGTGATCTAGAAGTATATGATGCCTGGGAGGAGATAGGCGAGTTGTGTTGGATGATGGGTATTTTTAGATAAATTAGGAGGTTTTTGGCTGCGAGATTGGTGTTTTCATTTACTGAAATGATTTAAAATGGGGCTCGAGGTTTGAATACGGCGAAATTGTTACTGTAATTTTCTAGCGTTTATTAAACTTTCATTTCCGACTTCCTGAAGTTGAGCTCGAAATTACGTTTTTTGTAAGCGTCGCTCGAAAATGTTTTCTGCTATTAAGGATTCTTTTATAAGCAAAGAGTATACTGAAATTTTCGAGAAGAGCGGCTGTAGAAGCATGTTTTTCTGCTTTAAAATTTAGCTTATACGTCACGTTCTTGGATTTAATTTGGACCATTTGACCTGAATTAGAATGAAATTAATAGTATATATACGAATTGTTGTGGGTATATGTTGTGGTAAAATGCCTAAATCTCTTTTAAATAATCATCATCGAAAGTTGATAAAAAGTTAAGGATAGTTTATTCAAATCGTGTAAAAACGTACAACTCTCTGCCCCTTGAATATAAAATTTCTTTCAATTCATACAAGACTCCATAACGTACAAAAACAGCCCACAAAAGAAACGATCGACAATACCAGTGATCAATACAAAATCTCCCTATAAGTATGTCGCATAGCAATAAATTTGCAACAATTTCGTCAAACCACAAAAGTCCATCCGTCGGGAGCGAGTAAACCGTATCATACAAAGTCCGCATCAAAGAGCTCCAAACGAGACATAAACCCGCTCGCAAGCTCTCTCTCTCTCTCGGCATATATTCCAAAAGTGCATGTAAAATACACGCGAGACTCTGCTATATATAGTACATACGCGAAGCTGCAACTGGAGCAGCGAAAGGAGCACACAGCCATCAGCGAATCTCGGCTCCGCCAGATCAATCCTACCACCACCACCAGCAGCACCACTAGCAGCAGTAGTATTCTGCAGTCTGGAATTGAAAATCGAACGCCAAAGAGAAAAAGAGAGGGAGATACTATGTACATATATACATATATATATATAGAGCAAAGCCGAGGTTGGCCTATTAAACGGTATACGCCGCGGCGAGACTTGAATACAGAATCTTGGAAAGAAGCGCGAAAAGATCGCGGCAAACAAAGGATAGAGCTTGCAAGCTCCCTTTGCATAATACTTTATATCTATATACATATATAACAGTAGAGACTAGGGTAGCTCGTGTAATTCGAGTGACGGAAAGCTCGCGAGAGGGACAAGAAGCTGGCGAAGAAGAAGCAGCAGCAGCAGCAGCAGCTGCGGCGGCAAGAGGTCGAGTATCGATTAAGTGCTCGAAACTTGGGCTGCGCGACGACGACGGCCTTTCTCTCTCTCTCTGTCCCTCACTTGCTGTGGAGAGTATCTGTGCCGCCGCCGGGAATGATAATCCAAGGCGCCGAAATCTTCCCTCGTGTAATCTCGTTAGCGACGCTGTATTAGCTATATCATAGCTCTTGTGTGTCTGTACGTGTCAGGGCCATCGATAATTGAACTGTCATTGACCCGTTGTTATACACTATATGTATATATATATATTCTTGTTGTTTTACAGCTGAACGATGCAACAAGACGGTGGAGATCTACGAGGACGTGTCTTCGCCGGTTGTGACGAGCGAGACATGGGGAAAGCCACTGACTTGCTGGTACCGATTTCGAGCTTTTCGAGGTACACCCAGAGATTATATTCTCAGGGTGAGATTCAAGAGGTTCAAGGTCGGCATACTCGTCAATGCTACCACCTGTATGGGTGGCTATATGCAGGTATGAAGCTTTTGTGCGGAGATTTTTTGAAAAGGGTGACTTTTTTTCTCTACTCTATAAGGAGGTGGAATCGCCCGGAGCTATATATACGGTGTCCTAGATTTGTATCCCGCTTTTTCCTTTCTTATATGCGGAAAAAGCTGCGGTTCCGGGGTTCACTTATAATGGGGATAAAGAGTTAAAGCCAGTTAGGATAAAAAGCTTTTGCGCGGAGTGTAGGGCAATTACACTCGTGGGTAGTTACTTTGATAGAAGGTAGCTTAAAAATGAATATTCTGTAGGATTTCTTGTATGCCGACCCTTGAAAAAAATGTATAATAACTGGCTGTAACTTTCATCCCTTTTTGAAACATCGAGTCGCGTCGGCAAATTCAACGACAAAAGAATCGAGGAATAAAATTTAAAAACTCTTGATTCTGCTAATTGAAATTTTTCGGGACGACCAACCTATGGAACAGCTATGGCAAAAGACTTCATATTTTATTACAAGAAACCATTCTGCAAAGTTCTTTAATTAGCGCACTAAGTAAACGGTAATACCTGGCGGACTATGTAAATTTTACTCTCGCGACTTTTCTCCGTGCCTTGATGTAATGAAATGACTTTTAATTTTCGTTTTCCTACATCTTACACTACTTTCACGTATATTAAGATTGTTATACTTCTCTTGCAGATTACTTTAAACCCTATACGCCACCTAGCGGCGAATTTACCAAGTTCGCATAACAACACCAGTTCGATTTTCTTGCAGATAATGGACGGTAACACAAAAACCGAAGTAAACAACCGCAAAGAGCCCGGAGTCTTCTGCGGCGAGAGCGAGCAGCCTCAGACCTTCATCTCGGAGACGTCCTTCGTGCGCGTGCTCTTCCACACGGACAACTTCACCGACCAGACCTACTTCAGCTTCGACACTCGAGCAGAGCAGCAGTTCGAGGTCTACCTGCGCTACGGCCAGCACCCGGAGCTCTACCCCAACCGTCGTGGCGAGGTCGTTCCCGGCACCTACTGCGAGCGCAGCTTCAAGGACTGTCGCCTCCAGACCTGCTACGTCCAGTCGCCCGCCTTTCCCGGCATCTACCCCCGAGCTCTCCACTGCAAGTACCGGCTCAACACTCGACTGCCCTTCATCAAGCTCTACATCGAGAACGAGGAGTTCAACATCGACGGCCAGCGCTGCGAGAACATCATGACCTGTCCCATGCGACCCATCAGCTCCGGCGCCGAGCACTGCCCCTACGACTACATCCGCATCTACGACGGCCTCAACGAGACCGCTCCGGTCATCGGTACCTTCTGCGGCATGGGCAAGTTCCCCTACAGCATCATCGGCACCGGCAAGGACCTCTTCGTCGAGTTCGTCTCGTCGCCGGCCGGACCACTGCTCAACACCGGCTTTCACTTCAACGTCGGCAACTGGCCGGGTCACGTCGACACCGCCAGCGCCAAGAACGGCTCCTGCGACTGGATCCTCAGCAGCGAGACCCTCCAGCCCAAGGTCGAAGGTATCTTCCTCTCGGTGGCTCACTGGTATCCAGCTCACACCAGCTGCACCTACCTCCTCAAGGGTCGACCCGGAGAGATCGCCAGACTCTACTTCCCCAGCTTCCGCGTCAACCGGATCGAGTCGCCCATTCAGCCGTACGACGGCGACTGCGCCGAGAGCCTCACCCTCTACGACGCCGACTGGGCCGACGACGCCCGCATCATCAAGACCTTCTGCGACACCTTCAGCAAGCCCATGGAGAAGCACGACTTCGTCTCCAGCTCGTCGTCCCTCTTCGTGCGATTCGAGAGCAAAACCGGCAGCTACTCCGGAAGCTCGCTCTACTACTGGGCCCACTACGACTTCTTCAACGCCACGCGCTTCGGCGAGCCCGTGCCCAACACCGAGTGCGACGAGCTCTTCCCCGCCTGGAAGTATCGCGAGGGTCAGCTGCGCTCGCCCCTCAACACCCTGCTCTACAAACGCGCCGGCGATCCACCCAGGGACCTCAGCTGCACCTACAGCTTCGTCACCGACCGTCGACTCTACGCCCGGGTGATCCTGACCCTGCGCTCGGTCAGCTTCAAGGAGCAGCCCTACTCCGCCGGCTGCGGCCAGTGCTGGGACAGTCGAGCCGACCGCGTGATCGTCCACGAGCCCGAGATCTCCTCGACCACCGGAATCAGCAGCAGCGTTCTCAATCCCGCTCGCGGCCAGTGTCGCTGCAAGCTCTCCCCCAACGACCCCCCGGTGAGGATCGTCTCCAAGGGAGAGCGCCTGGAGCTGAAGCTTCTCGTCGACGGCGCGCACGCGGCTCAGAGCTACTTCAAGCAGCCGGCGCCGCTGTTCGAGGCGAGCTACGAGTTCGTGCACAGTCCGCTCTGCGGCCCGGCGCTGCTGGAGCCTCAGACCGACGGCGAGCTCGAGTTCCCGCACTACGAGGCTCTGAGCTACGTGCAGCCGCCTCGCTCCATCAAGTGCATCTGGGAGCTGCGCGTCAGCCCGGAACGCGACCTCTGGCTGCACTTCGTCAAGAGCAAGTTCGCCTCGCGCAGCTGCGAGGACGGCAAGCTCGAGATCTACCTGCCCAGCGCCCAGCATCCCATCATGGCCATCTGCGGGGAGAACGTCAGCTACGCGCGAGACATGCCGATCCTGAGCGCAGCGCAGATCGCCCCGGCCGAGCCGTCGATCAACGGCCAGCAACAACAACCGGGTATCAGCATACAGTTCGTCGGCTCGATGGCTCTGGCCAGAGCCGAGTTCAAGATCGCCTGGACCGAGCTGTACCACCTGCCCAGGGACCACGCCGGCAACCTCAACCAGCAGAAGCTCGAGGAGTGCGCGTTCCAGTGTCCGGGTAACGCAGGCTGTATACCCGAGAGACTGCTGTGCAACGGCGTAGTCAACTGTCCCAAACCCGTGGGTCTGGGCAACTCCAGCTCCCGGGAACCCGACGACGAGTCCAAGGAGACCTGCGGCAAGACAGTCGAACCGGGTAGTGTACCTGCCAACAGCTCGATCGGGGACATCGTCGGATCGACCGGTTGGGCTGGTGCCGGTCTCGGTGCCGCTCTGGCTATACTACTCGGAATCTGCTGTCTTCTGTGCACCTGTCGACTGTGCAGGAAGAGCACCAATTCTAGAGACATCCACGTACCTTACTAGACACACCTCTGTACTGTGTAGCGGCATCGGTTGCGACAATCAGTCTTTGACGTTCGGTTCTATTGGGTCAATTATTATATTTTCTGTCGGTTATACACACCTGCAGCCAACGACAGTATATAATTCCAGGTCGCTTTTTATTGCAATTCGATCTGTACATATAAACACACACACACACTAGCTGTGAAGGCACTTTGTCTCCGAGATAATATTGTGCGAAATGAGTACGATATTAATATATTGTAAATACGCGATGAATCGCTGCTTTTACCGATCGTTTTTTCCTTTTCTTCGCCGATTTCAATCATAGAGAGAGAGAGATGCGATGTATAGAGATATATAACTGCACACTCAGGCAGCGATTCGTCAGTCTATATTATATATAACAGTAGCTGCGACTTAGAATTTTTTCAGAGAAAGATATTATGATATATAAATAGGAGGAAGCGAAGAAGGACGAGAGCATACACAACACTGTATAACCGGCGACTATCAATGACACAGTGCAACTGTAAATAGCGAAAAGTTTATTATTATATTATATAGCCGTAAGCGCTGCTGCTGCTGCTGCTGCGTCACATTGTAGAATTATTATGCATTTAACTATCCTACTTATACCAACGGCGTATAGTCTCGGCACTTTCACGGCGGATATAAAACTTCTTTATATTCGAAGGGAGCGCGCCGCGCGCCGCTTTTGTTGCGCGTTTTGTTAATGTTGCGTGTTACTAGTGACACACACACACACACATACTAATACATAGAGGATTAGAGATTTCGAGTAATAACAAAAGCACACACACACACATTGTTAAACGTGAAAGCAGACTCGAACTGCTCTGCGTATTCACACGTGACTCTCTATTATAAATAATATATTACACACACTCTCGTGCAATAATAATCCAGTTGGTTTTACTATAATAGTGTTTCCCTGGATTTTTATCGTTAAACTACTAACTAGACGAGGATAGAGAGTAGTCGAGGAAAGAAAAAGTCATTCATTCGTTATTTCATAATAGATGCAACAGTTAAGTAGGAGTATATTCAAAGTAAGAATCTAATTTAACGTATAACAAATGAATCTCATCAGTACTGCCGATTAATTAAGTATGACAAATTAAAAAAAAAATAGTCAGTAAAGATAACAATGAGAGAAGCATTTCGACTAAGCTCTACCCTTATACGTTGAAACCGAGTGCTCGATAAGAGAGAGAGAGATTGGAGTATTCTAAACAAGCAATGATGAAATGTGATTGAGAAAAAGTATTATATCGTATAAATTATTTAATCACGGAATAATGCCATCTATGATTTTCTCTCTAATGGAACTTAAGCACTCTCGAGAGTTAAGTGTCCCCTCGGACGCTCTATCTCTCGACACCGGAACGATTTATTACATTATATATGCGTCGAGCTCCGGAATAATAATACTCAATTGAAAGGTTGTTTGTTTTTTTTTTTATTCGTTCAAGGGCCACATATTATAATATACACAGGGATGTTTATTCACTTGTATCACACATTGTGTTCAAAACGATGGGGGACGACGACGATGACGTTTTGTTAAGTTTTTTTTATATGTACGTGACTCTATATTAATTGACGACGACGCCTAGCGAGATATACAAAATGTCGATATTGCGTTGTTCTGTGTGATTGCAGCTGTAATGATAATTATATTTTTTACCAATAAATAATAACTGGCGAACGCTCGAACTGACATCTTTAATTAATCGTCCTGACCCTCGTTTCAATTTTGCTATATACATATCCGGTCTTTTTGAATTTCGCGGGTACAACATCAGCGCCAGTGTGTCCAATATACGCACATAACTCAATGCTGCCAACCACTAAGAGATTTCAGTGGCAGAACACACGCCGCGACGCCGTATCGGCGGCAGTGCATCGCATCCACGTGGTGAGTCGGTAAGAAATGTCACGAAAATGTTTATATTTTTCTCAATAACTTGTTGACTAAGGCACACGTCATTTTTCGTTCACAAGTATCGTCGAACGTTGTTTCTTTCTTTGATGATTGATGATGGGAACGTTTTAATTCACTCGTGTTTTATAACTTCTAAGTTATACTAATTGTTTTTCTGCTATCAAAATATAACCTTTCCTCAGCATGCTAAGAATTCTTTAATTTTTTAACGAAAATTATCGTTCTTTTAGATGCCTCGTTACATTTAGAACGACAATCGAGATAACTGACAAATTCATGCAAAATGGTGCGAAAGAAGATTGACAACAGGATTAGAACCCTGATCGAAGATGGAGTCAACTGCGGACACAGAACAATGTTTGTTGTTATCGGCGAGAAAGCAAAGGATCAGGTTGTACTGCTGCATCACATTTTACTCAAGTCAGCTGTCAAAGCCCAGCCAACTGTACTATGGTGCTACAAGAAAGATCTAGGTTTCAGCAGCCACAGAAAGAAGCGCATGAAGCAAATAACGAAGAAAGCAAAATCAGGAAAGCTGAATTTCAATGAGGACGATCCCTTTGACTTGTTTATACTTTCCACAAAAATAAGGTACTGTTATTACAGTGAGACCCACAAAATTCTGGGTAGTACCTACGACATGTGTATTCTGCAAGATTTTGAAGCTTTGACTCCAAACTTGATGGCCAGAACTCTGGAAACTGTACAGGGTGGTGGACTTATAGTGTTTCTTCTGCAGAGCATGAATTCCTTGAAACAACTTTACACCATGAACATGGATGTCCATCAGAGATTCAGAACAGAGGCTCATCAAGATGTGGTTTGTAGGTTCAACGAAAGATTTCTCTTGTCTTTGGCCTCCTGTGAACGTTGCTTGGTCGTTGACGATCAACTGCAAGTACTACCAATCTCCTCGCATAATTTGAATCAGAAGCCTAGCCAAAAAATTGCAATCGACACAACTGAGTTGGATTTGTTGAAGAAGAGTTTACAAGATACTCAACCTGTTGGAGCTATTGTCAACTGTTGTAAAACAACTGATCAAGCAAAGGTCCTACTCAAATTCATAGAGGCTATTTCTGAAAAAACCTTAAGATCCACAATATCTTTGACTGCTGCAAGAGGACGTGGTAAGTCAGCAGCTCTTGGACTAGCCATAGCTGGAGCTGTTGCATTTGGTTACTCCAATATCTACATCACAAGTCCAAGTCCTGAAAATTTGAAGACTGTCTTTGAATTTATTTCAAAGGGATTTGAAGCCTTGAACTATCAGGAGCACACTGATTATGAATTCTTCCAATCGACCAATCCAGAATTCAACCAAGCAACCATCCGTGTTAACGTCTTTAGGGACCACAGACAAACAATTCAATATATTCATCCAACAGATGCCAAAGGAAAACTAAGCCTGGCAGAACTACTGGTTATCGACGAAGCTGCAGCCATACCATTGCCCCATGTGAAAGCCATGCTTGGACCTTACTTGACTTTCATGGCATCAACAATCAATGGATATGAAGGCACGGGTCGTTCTCTGACACTCAAACTTCTGAATCAGCTGAGAGCACAGACAGTACAAACCAATTCCGTCAACAAGCAAGAAAAAGACTTGATGGCAAAAGCTGTAATAGGAAGAGAACTCCAAGAGCTCGTGTTGGAGGAGCCAATAAGATATAGAGCTGGTGATAGCATTGAAAAATGGCTGTGTGATTTGCTGTGCTTAGATGCAACAACTGTTTCGGCTTCCATGTCATCAGGATGTCCTACACCGGATGACTGTCAACTTTACTACATCAACAGAGACACACTGTTTTCCTACCACAAAGCCTCAGAAATCTTCTTGCAACGAATGATGGCACTCTGTGTCTCTTCCCATTACAAAAACAGTCCAAACGACTTGCAGATGATGTCGGATGCACCTGCTCACCACCTCTTCTGTCTCCTGGGACCAGTTAATCCTGACACCAAAACATTACCAGAGATCCTAGTGGTTGTACAGGTACATTTCAAAAAAACTTTGTAAACCATCTCTTGCATAGATTCATTACTCATTACCACGTTGCTTTTCAGATATGTCTAGAGGGTCAGATCAACAAGTCGACCATTTCCGACGGTCTGGGAAGGGGTCGCAGAGCCGCTGGTGATCTTATACCCTGGACAGTCGCTCAGCAGTTCCAAGACGAAGACTTCCCATCCTTGAGCGGTGCTCGCGTGGTGCGAATCGCAACGCATCCGGATTACCAGGGAATGGGCTACGGCAGTCGCGCACTCGATCTTCTTCGACAGTATTATCAGCTCTGCATTCCGAGTCTGGAATCCGACGACGTTGAAACCGAGGCAAAAACCGAAGCTTCGCAGGTCCAGGATTCCGAGGTAGACCTGCTCGAGGAGACTATCGAACCCAAAAGCTCGTTGCCTCCGCTACTGCTGAAACTATCCGAGAGAAAACCCGAGCATCTGGACTACCTTGGTGTGTCCTTCGGAGTCACCGAGTCGCTGTTGAAGTTCTGGAAACGTGCCAAGTTTGTCCCCGTGTACCTGCGACAAACCACCAACGAGATCACCGGAGAACACTCCTGTATCATGTTGTCCAACTTACAGGATAGCTCTGCTGACTGGCTCAAGGCCTACTGGAAGGACTTCCGCCGACGATTCATCACATTACTATCTTCACCTTTCAGGTAAATACATTGGTTTTAAATGTATAAGAATAATTTAATTTGTTGATCATGTTTCTAAACGTTTTTATTCGATTTTTCAGAGACTACGCTCCGTCACTGGCACTCGCTATTCTGACGAACAATACAATTAAGCTACCCAGTGAAACAATACAGAAACAAATTCTGGACACATACTTCACGTCTTACGACGTCGGCCGATTGGAGAAGTACAGCAGCAACATGACTGATTACCACTTGATAATGGATTTGGTATCACCGTTAGCTCGGCTTTACTATCTTAATTTAATGGGAAGCGTACACTTTTCGCCCGTGCAATCTGCTATACTACTGGGTCTGGGTCTACAACACAAAACCGTCGATCAAGTAGTCGATGACTTGAATAAGACGTCGAGCAACGATACTAATCTTCTGTTAGCCTCCCAAGTCCTTGGATTGTTCAACCGCATAGTCTGCAAAGCTACAAAGTACTTGAACGAAGTAATAAAGAACGACGTCGGAAGTGCTTTCAAGGAAATTAAAGATTCGTCTGAGAACGTTAAAGTCAACGTACAAAATGGTTCGGATATGCAAAAGGAACTGGAAGCCGCCGACAAAGAGTTGAAGAAGAAACAGAAAGTGGAATTGGACAAACTGAAGCAGGCGTCTCTCGAACAATACGCAATCAAGGGGAGTGAGGCCGAATGGTCGAACGCCTTGAAGTCAAACAAAACCAACAAAAATTTACTCTCCGTGAAGAGCTTTGAAAAACGGGCTAACTCTAACAATGAAGGAAACCAGAGCTTTCAAGAAAAAGGCTCCGGAAACAAAAAGAAGGGAAAGAAGAGAAAGCATAGCTTATAAAGACTTATATAAAAAAGATTAAAGTAATTATTACTTTTATTAAAAAATTGGAAAAGTTGATATTATTTTAAACGAAAAAAAACGTGCAAAATAATATTAATTTTTTGTATAGTTTTGTAACTTGTAAATAAATAAATTTACGTTTTTAAAAACTCAACCTATTTTTTTCATTTATTTACAGTTTTTTTATATATATATAAATTAAGTTAATGATTAACAACTAAATTTAAACTATGACAATACCTTGAACTATAGTGACTATAAGTTAACGTAGAAAAATATACTTCCAGTCTTGGGATTTAAACAAAAGCATCATCTTTTTCTGAATAGTTGACAATACTTTCTGGTATTCCCAACATCTTCAAGACATCTGATATCGTAGAACTTTGGCCATTTCGTTCTCTCAGTTCAGAACAAACAATTTCCAGGGCATTTTGACAAGCTGTTTTCCATCTATCTATAGAAGCTTTTAAATCTTTGGGGTCGTGCTATAAATGAATGATAAATACACTTATTAAATGATCTATAAAAACCAGGAAAAGCTTTTCCCATTAAAAAGTACCTTTTTACTGCATTGCTCTCTAGATTTTAGACAATCTAGTTCTTGACGTATTTCAAAAATTTTTCTCTTTAATATGTGTAGGTCAGTTTTTGTTACATTTTCAGGAACAGTTACTTGAACATCGTCGCCTGACAATTTTTGTTTCTTCACTTTTCTATCCTCATCCAAGACAGAACACTCAGAGGCTTTTGCTTCATCTTTTTCATCGTCAATCAATAATTTTTGTCTCTTTATCCTCTTATTGTCATCCAACACTAATACCCGCTTAGCTTCAAAACTCCTAAAATATAAACTTAAAATTACTTTCGCTGAAAATAGTCGACTATACAGAAAACTATATTTAAAAGGCGAAACAAACCTTGTAGACAGAGGTGAATCCGCTAATACTTTACAGTCTTTTTGCACACTCTTACTATGACTTTTGCTGTCATCTTTCTTCTGTGCTGGAGATTCAAAAGGCGATTTAAACGGCTTATTCACGCTCTTGCTGTTCTTAAGCGGTGTACGAAGCATTTTTCTACTTTTGCATCTGTGAATAATCGTCTGATAAAAATTTGTCAACCAAGCTCTTTTTGATACGTGCAAAACGCACGTGGATGCAGATTCGAAGTTTTATGTTTACGTTATCTAGAGGAAAGCCAATACCGCTCATAACCTACATACCAATGTAAACCTATACACACGAGTGAGTAGGAGAGGTGACACGAGTAGAGTATATAGAACAGAACAGAAATATACGTAAACACTACTGCCGCTGACCAATGACATGTCGACTACATTTACCACGTGACTCGAAGAAGCCAATCAAAAATATTCCAGAACAGAACACATGATTGTAGAACCAAAACGTTTGTGCACTGCAGATATGCTCGTGCACAATATAAGTATAAGTTTTGTTATTTAGATAAAGAACTGAGTTAAAATATGACGAAGATCGACCTTTCTTTGTTTCGAAGAAAGTTTCGCGGTTCGATACTTGGTGTCTTGACGGGCGATTGCCTGGGAAGCCCTTACGAATATGAGAAGCTCAGTTCAGGCTCGAAACTTGTTCTGCAAAAGTCCTTTGATAAGCTTGAAGGACCACCTTTTAAAGGTATTTTGAAAATTTCTTGTATGTTATATTTTAATTCATACTTTGCTGTATTTTTATGTAAATTTTCGTCAGCTCCGGTTATGCAATTCACCGATGATTCTGCGATGACAATGTCCTTGGCGGAATCTCTGATAGAAAAAAAGGATCTTGATCTGGTTGACTTGGCTAAGAAGTTTGTCAAAAGCTATTATCAGGAACCGCAACGTGGATATGGTGCTGGAGTCGTTACAGTGTGTACCACAATAGTCAACTGATATGAGAGTTGAATAGAATCTTTAAAGTTATTCAGGATGTTTTATTTACTTGTTGCTTTGAATGATCAAGCACATTAAAATTATTCATTATTTTCAGGTATTTCAAAAACTCAGAGGAAATAAATTCTCAGATGTTCTTTTGCCAGCCAAAGAACAGTTTCACGGACAAGGATCTTTTGGTAATGGAGCTGCTATGAGAGTTGCTCCGGTCGCTCTCTTTTGTTACAATCACTACGACAATTTAAGAGAGTTTGCAAAGAAGCAGTCATTGATTACTCATACTCACAAAATAGGAGTAGATGGAGCAATTTTACAGGCAATTGCAATTCAGCAAAGTATGCACATACATCCGGATGATCAGTTGAATGTTATAGATTTTGTAGACGAGCTTGTGAACAAAATGAACTTTGTAGAAGCAGATGAAGAAGGGTGAGCAAACTCAAAGATAAATTTAATAAAAAAATGTTTTTCTACACAGAGATAACATAAACTGCAATTTTATTTTACCATTAATAGTTTAGATCTTGTGGAAGCTCAACCGTACAAAAGCCAGTTAAATTTAGTCAAAAAATTACTGCAAGAGGAAGGTGAAGAAAATCCAATAGATCAAAAAGTCATAAAGAACCTTGGCAATGATATCAGTGGATTGAGATCCGTACCAACAGCAATATTTTGCTTTCTAAGAGCTCAGAAACCAATAAAAGGTATCAAGACAGATAATCCATTTAGAAGAGCAGTTCAATATGCTGTAAGATCATAACATAATATTCTCTCTCTATTCAAGTATTGCCTGAATTGAATTTCCAATTTATATTTTCAGATAAGCTTAGGTGGAGACACAGACACCATTGGAAGCATGACTGGTGCAATAGCCGGCGCTTTTTACGGCGAGGAAGTCATTTCTCCCAACATTTTACACCACCTTGAAGCCTCTGTTGATTTCAAAGGACTGGCTGATGATCTGTTTCAAGTTGCAACCAACATGGAGTGGAATTCAAGCTGAACATATCTTACAAATATGAATTAAGACTGCATTTTGTTATTGATACATTTTGCACAATCTGTACATATGTGATATAAAAATATGTGTATAATTTTATGAAGCTCTTTTAGATTTGAATTTCGTACTCTAATCCAGCATGATTAACAAATTTTAGCAAAACTAAATTTTGTTGGGCTTGAATTTTATAATTTTTAATTATAAACTATGATTTTCTTGAAATTAGTATAATCAACTTAAAATTATCTTGAATATATCTGTTTTTTATTATATTGTTATGTATGTATTTACACATATATATTCCAGAAGTACCAGCTGGTAAATCAAAAATTTTTTTTAATTTTTCTACTATTAGACAATTAATTACTCATAGCTAGTAACATAAATTTGTACATCTTTGTTTGTATTGAGATGAATTTCAGGAAAGCACTATATTATATAAAAGAATATGCTGACATGCAAGCTAGAAATACAATTGGTTTCAGCACATTAAACACTCTTACCGAAACTCTTCCCGCCGCCACACAGCTGACCCGGGCAAGGCCCATCAGCAGCAGCATGATTGGCGAGACGCAGTCAGCTAATTTGAGTTCGAAACAGCCACACGCAGAAGTCGTCTCTTTTACTATTCCGAATTCAAATTTGCACAATATTACATCAGGAGCTTATCCAAAGCTCTTGTTCAATTTCTTAAAGAATCTGACTTTTACTTTGCTTTGATCGATGACGAAGTTTATAAGATACACTTCATCAATGTGTCGATCATGTATATATTTTGGATTTTTCCGTTTTTATTATCATTGTCTAGTATTAAATTATAATACTATTAACAACAATTAATTACATTATTATGTTCAAAACCGCTCCAGCTTGGAATTCCTGGCGAAATCGGAATTCAAATCAGCTTCTTGTTGGCGCGGCGCCAACAGAGGGCAGGAGCTATCGGGGTCATATACCTATTAAATGCGGTCATAATCTAAAAACTTGTTTTGCCAAAACGATATATTTATGTGCACATTACACGTATACACTTATACAGTGACCACGTAATATACACATACATAAGAACCTCTGTTGTACTTTGATCCCTTTATATAGATGACTGGACACATAGGCAATTCAGAGTGAATTGCAAATTTTTTATCATTCGGTGTTCGGCGGTAGTAGTCGATTATAATATTTCATTGAAGAAAGTTATTTACTTTTTTAATATTAAAAATGATTAATACAGGGTGAGCAACTAATATAATTTAATTTCAGACTATCAGTATTCACTGTACATACATACATAAGTGACTTGCACTTTTCATTTGTTTGTTTTTTTCCTTTTACCTCTAAAGAACTTTTATATCTTTCATCTTTTCCAAATGATTAATTGATAGAAAAATAATTATTCATATCTTGGTTCAATGATAGAAAACTCGCTGGATGCACAATATTTATCACGGGTGCATCCAGAGGAATTGGCAAAAGTATTGCTCTCAAGGCTGCTCAGGATGGTGCCAACATTGTACTCGCTGCCAAAACTGCCGAACCACATCCCAAGCTTCCTGGTACCATCTACTCCGCCGCAGAAGAAGGTAACTTTTTTCTATTAATTTTGATATTTATAAGTAGCAGGTTAAAGAAAAATGTTTGCAGTTGAAAAGGCTGGAGGCAAAGCTCTTCCATGTGTTGTCGATGTAAGAGATGAAAACCAAGTAATTAGCGCTGTGAAAAGTGCTGTTGAGAAATTTGGAGGAATTGACATCTTAGTGAACAATGCAAGTGCAATCTCTTTGACTGGAACTTTACACACTGAGATGAAGAGATACGATTTGATGAACAATATTAATGCCAGAGGAACTTTCCTTGTGTATGTTCCTACAATTTTTATAAATTTTTTTTATTCATCTATAAGAGAGTAATTTGATTTTTCTTTTTAGTTCCAAAGTATGTCTACCATTCCTCTTGAAAAGCAAAAATCCACATATAATTAATCTAAGCCCACCTCTTAACATGCATCCATTCTGGTTTAAAAACCACATTGCTTACACAATGGCCAAATACGGTATGTCTATGTGTGTATTAGGTATGGCTGAAGAATTTAAAGATGATGGAGTTGCTGTTAATGCTCTGTGGCCCAAGACTGGTATGTTGTAAACATGACTTGACTGTTCTTATATTGATCCACCAATTGATACATTGATGTGTATTACAGCAATTCATACGGCAGCAATAGAAATGTTATCAGGTAAAGAATCCAGTAGAACTAGTCGTAAGCCT
This sequence comes from Cecidostiba fungosa, assembly GCA_900474305.1. Lineage (NCBI taxonomy): Eukaryota > Metazoa > Arthropoda > Insecta > Hymenoptera > Pteromalidae > Cecidostiba > Cecidostiba fungosa. Next base: position 5,858 of record UCOJ01000837.1, on the reverse strand, counting down.
GAAATTGTGGCAGATGCTGCCTATGCTATAATGTGCAAAGACAGTAGATCAGTCACAGGAAACTTCTTCATTGATGAAGATGTACTAAAAAAAGAAGGCATCACTGACTTTCTTCAATATGCTTGTGATCCAGGTATTATTTCATTCTTTGTTCTCAAAATACTCATTAATATTTAAATGCACTTTTGAAAGTAATTTTTTAACCATTTATATTTACAGCAAATGCAGATAATTTGATGATGGACTTCTTTATTGACCTGGACAGCACTGACTTAAGGATAGTTGGTGGTCAGAAAGAACCAGTAAAAGCTGAAGGTGGAAAAATTGCTAATTTGTTTTCTATGATTGACAAGAGCATAAATCCTGAGCTTGTTAGTAAAACTGGTGCTATTTTCCAGTTTAATGTTAAAGGTAAACTAGTTGATTAAATTTTATTGTTTTCAAGAACTGGTCATACTGACTCAGTATACTTATAATATTATCCATTATGTAATCAGGAGACGAAGCAGGAACTTGGTTCTTGGATCTTAAAAATGGCAAAGGGTCTACTGGCAAGGGAGAACCAAGTCAACCAGCGGATGCCACTTTGACTATGGACTCTGCCAACTTTTTTGCCATGTTCTCAGGTAAAATTTGAATTGCTCATCAGTAAATTAGATGTAAATTTAAGAATTAATAACACAAAATTTTATTTAGGCAAATTGAAGCCCGCGACTGCTTTTATGATGGGTAAACTGAAAATTAGTGGCAACATTCAGAAAGCCATGAAACTAGAAAAATTGATGCTGAACTTGAAGTCAAAACTGTGAGGGATGCGTGTTATAACTTATATCGTTTATAACGTTATTTTTAATCATGTAAATTATTATACCGATGAAAGGAGAATGTTATTACATTTTTTATATTTGTAAAGAATTTTATATGTGATGAAAAGAACATCATCAGCAATATCATAATAGGCCCTAGTTGTTGATAAAGAATTTATTTTATACATAAAATTTTTTCATATTATAAAAATAAAACTATTTTATATAATTATATTCTTTGGTACTACATTGTTTCACAACATATAACAATTAAAACATTATTTTTATTCAATTTATTTGATAGAAATAGAAAAGTCAACAGCTAAAATTTATAAACAAAATAACAAAAACTTATTATACATTCGCACCTAATCATGGTTCATAGAAGCAAAAGTGACTTTGATTTTTCATAGACTCCAAAGAAAATAAAGCCACCTATCGAAATCCACGTTACTCTTGGAACAATACCAGCAAACAGGCTGAAATGTTATATATTGTTGTAAAATTTAGAAAAGCAATTAAAGTATTAGGTTTTACTGCACTCACCCTCCTACTCCAGTTGTTCTGTATACTGAAGACAAAATCCGAAATACTTTCAAGTCTGCTGCTTTACTAGTATTCCTATTTGATAACATTATTCTTGTTTTTGCAACATCAAGAGGAGTTGTGACTGCAGCTGCTATACTTCCAGCAAAAGCCCCACAAATAGCACCTTCCACAGGGAAAATTTCTCTCTGGACATAATTAGCCCAAGCAACTTTGAAATATTCCCAAATTGGAAATTGAATAAGACTAAAAGGCATATCTCTTAAAACAGTGCTCCAATATCCCCTATAAAGTAACCTAAGACTAAACTTTCCATGTTCAGGCAGAAGAGCTTGTCGCCTCTGCTTAACCACTTCAACAGGTACCCTGATGAGACATGATACCTAGTAAATATGAAAAATAATCATTACATTTAAGCTTTTACCATTTGATGAAAATAGATGTACATACTGTTTCTGCAAAGGAAGCAGCACCCATGTGAACAAATGGAGAATACTCCTTTGGAACCCTTTGTACTAGAAACATTTTGATACTTTCATAGGTAACAAAAAACAATGCAGCTGAAAAAGTAAATCAAAAGTAGTAGTGCTTTGAATGAATTTTGTTGTAAAAAATATAAGAAAGATACCTGTAGGTGCTGACCCCAATATGACTGGAGTAATGCCTTTGTACAGTTTTGCAAAGCCTCCAGAACGTAAAAATCCATGTTCGCTTTGCAAACGAGTCTTGAGTGTGTCAATTGGAAAAAGTGCAATATCAACAAATGTACCAGCTAGGCCTCCTGACTGTGAATAGATGAGTTTTTTAATTAATTAAAAAGCTCGAATTCATCATGGAAATAACGAACAATTAACAACGTAATAGATCTATGAAAAGCTTAAAAATTGAATTAATGAGTTATATATCAGAGTTTCATTAATATCAACAATGACATTCACGTGCTTTACATGATAACCTCAAAAATAAAAAAACCAAAATTAATGGAAATTACTCACTATCAGCGAAGTGATAAATAAACTTCTGGCGTTCACCAGGAGCTGTTCGCTTTCGTGCGCCTCCATGCCATTGACGTCAAGTTGAAAAAATAAATCGGATGGTCCGAAAATTTGTTTATGTGTCGGTTGGCGCCGATACACTTGTTCCGCGCGACTTGAGCTATATTTTTAATCTTGCATACGAGTGTAGTATAAGTACTAGTGTAGTGTCACGATATAATATATACAAATACTTACGAGACAATATAAATTTGAGATCAAACTTTATTATTAAAATTGTGAGATAATTTACATATACTTTAATTATTATTAAATGCTAATGGCAAGCACAATTGGTATGTTACTAGTCATTATAAACATTGGCTTTTCCAATCTTTGTATTAGGCATTTCAACAGTTAAAACAATTACTTTATCACATTGCCAGTAAGATTTATAGTTTATACATCCTTTGCTATAAATACAAACATGTAAAAATTTTAATACATTTCACATTCATCTCAGTGATGAATAAATATTTAAGTAAAAAAGTTCAGTATACTCTCATTCATTTGGATTATAAAATCTCAAAATAGCCATCTATGCCCATTAAAAGAACAAACTCAATAAATGAAGAATCAGTTAAGTCGGCAGAATAAGTAGCACTGCATTCACGTAGTGAACAAAGTACTCTTGCACTTTTTGGCCTGTATACTTTGGATAATCTACGTTTTTTTTACATTATGACAGTTCATTTATTGTAGTATATCACATACTGATCGGCAATATATAATGCATCTTACAATTAGTCAGGTCCATGTTTCCATCGTAAATTCATTGCATCAAAAATACTTTGTCTTATAGATTTAAAAATGGACACTGTCCCTAGCATAATTCCAGACTATAACAACTCTTAGGTAAGTTTCAAGCAACATTAAACTTGACTGTGTTCACAATGCAACTGCAAACGTTGCACTCGATGAGGTAGTTTTTGGCTGATTTGCATTGTCAGATTCTTAAAAAAAACTCTTTGTGGATACTAAATTAAATAAAAGATACATAAAGCCAGCTTCACTGGCGGGCGCTTTTCTCAGTCTCAATCAAGCATTCTCTGACTAGAGCACGAGCTTTGATGATGCCTTGTCGGATTTTCTCAGACGAGCCACGGTGACCTGTGTAGCTAGGACGAATGTGCTGTCCTAGTTCACCGATTACGTGCAGCAACTCTGCGTACTTGGACGTTCCATGAATCACCTTGGTAGTGCCGTTCGAGTTTTTCGGCGACTGCTGCTGTAGATGATGATTCTGCTGTTGCTGGTGATTCTGCTGCTGGTGATTCTGCTGCTGCTGGTGAATCTGAAGCCGAGGCTTCGGGATCGTCAGCAGAGGCTCGACGATCTTTTTCGGGGTTTCCATTTTAACCTGACTCTCGTCTTGCATTATTGACTTTTTACAAAAAAGTCTTTAAAATTAATAACCTAAAAATGATAAAATAATTAAAACCCTTATGATTTCCACTTGAAACGCACTGAATCTCGTCTACGATACGTACCTCGAAAAAGCTCTAAAGCGACGCCAGAAAACTATATCTACACACTTAAAACAAAATAAATATAAATAACAAAACTAGAGACGCAACGTGTCTAACGCATCGTACAAGACTGATGCGTGAATGCAGACGCAACAAACAAGAAGTGCATCCCCCCCACCTCCTGCAAAGTAGACCCCCACCGACGTCCGTTTGTTTTGGTTTTCTGCCACGAAGCGCAGTCTACCGACAATGGCTACAAGCTCGGCGACTATGCTATATATAGATATATTACTATATATAAAGTGTGTTTCGCTGACGTATCATAAGCCATCGCGCGCATGTGCGGGAATTCGTTTTGAAGGTATGTACGCGAGAGGAAAATAATTATTAATTGTAATCTCCGTTAATTGCCGAGTTGAGCTGCGTCGATAAGACACTTATAAGCATTTATTTAAATTTTTTACAAAAAAGGAAAAGTATTAAATTTGCAGTATTGTCTGATATTTACCAATGAGAATAATTCGACGGGTTTCGCGCGCGTTTACCCTCTCATCAGCTCTTATCCGTCATTCCATCATTTCCCCATATACGTATATGCACACACACGTCTACATATTCGAGTACTTACCTACTCTCTCATCGTTACGCAAATATATACACAAAGAAAGACGAAATATTTACAACGTTGCCAAAGGCCATCAGGTATATTCCAACTGTACGCGCAGTCGCGCGCGCTCGCTTTTGAACGAGAACCGGAGATGACCCATAAAAGCATACCTAATAAGTACTTACAGCTGCGAAAACGACGATAGAGAAAATTCGCATTTTCTCACCGGCTGCATCCATACGCCATGAAATTGGAGAAAAAGTAAAATGAGAGAAAACCTGTAAATCAAGTAATAGACGCTGTTAACAATAGCTGTGATAATATAACGTATAGAATGATATATCGTCAAACTGACACACTGATTTGGCAACAGTGGGATGCAGCATCATCGCGAATTTCAGAACGGCTTGTTATTCCCTCTCTTTCTCTCTCTCTCTTCGTCTTGAGCAAGTCGAGCCCTGATAAAGGAATCAGGAGAGTATAAAGGGAGAGAGTGTAAGAGTAGGGGGAGAGAGAACGTCGACGCCGCGCATCACGAGAATCGATACGCGACGGCCGTTCCTTCCTTCTCTCGTTCCTCCCCAAAACGTAAACGCACATCTACGTGCGCATGTATCTATCCATCGATCGCGCATTGCATTTCTAATTCTTCTAACTCATATTCCAATCATGAACAAATATAGATGAAGAAAAAAAAATTTTTCTAAATTTATTTTACATAATTATCAACCACACAAGATCGCCGATCGAGAGCTTTATCGCGTCCCATTCCAAACCTTTATAGAGAGAATCCAAGGGGTTGCGAAAGGTAAAGGCCTTTGAGTATACGTATGCACCGTGTGCTTATATATACGTTATAATACATACACATAGCGAGAAGGGGATAGCTGGAGGGGGAGGGGCGGAAGCAAGCATATAGAGAGAGAGAGATGAGAGACTCGCGCACGGAAACTACCGTGTTGTCCGCTTTGCGAGTATTAGTACAGTGAGAAAGAGAGAGACGCAGAAGCCACACACACATCAACTCGAAGAATCGCGCGCCACCGCCGCCGCCGACGACGACGACCAGTCGTTGCACAGCCAAGTACGCAGACGCATCACGGCAGCCCAAGCAGCAGCAGCCAGTGTCAGCAGCCGCAGCCGCAGGCGAGCCTTTATTTTAATTAAGGGTGAGTACGGCTATTTGATTATTTACCTACATTATTATTTTTTTTTATTTATTTTTTTGCAATCGAGAGAACATTTTTTTTTAATCGAGCGCATACTTGGCGGTGTATATTTTTTGGAGGGAACGGAGTAGAAGCTTGCTTTTTTTATTTCGTTATCAGGACATCTCGATATAGCATCGTGCCTTGTTCCACCACACTTTACAATGCACACAAGGACGCGCCGGGCC